>VXBA01005705.1:69819-138318 GCA_013399895.1 Serilophus lunatus | reverse complement strand
TTCCTGGGGCTGGGGGAGCGTGTGCGGGGTCTGTGCACCTACGGACCGTGCTCCGGCCGTGCCGACGGCCGCTTTAGAGGAAAGTTTTCAATTCCTGCGAAGGAGAAGCCAAGGGTAACGATGGGGGCGAGCGCTGAGGTGTGGAGCAGCTCTGCGGGGGAGACGGGCTGAGGGAATTGGTGTTGTTCAGCCCGGAGGAAAGAAGGCTCCTGAGAGACCTTAGAGCCCCTGCCAGTACCTAAAGGGGCGACAAAATTGCTGGTAAGGGACTTTGGACGAGAGCACGGAGTGATAGGACAAGGGGGAATGGCTTCAGAGAGAGCAGGCTGAGATTGGGTATCAGGAAGGAATTCTTTACGGAGAGATTGGTGAGGCACTGGAACAGGTTGCGCAGAGAAGTTGTGGATGCCCCATCCCTGGAAGTGCTCAAGGCCAGGCAGGATGATGGGAATTTGAGCAGCCTGGTCTAGTGGAAGACCATGGCAAGGGTGTTGGAACTACATGATTTTTGAGGTCCCTTCCAATCCAAACTATTCCATGATTCTGTAGTTGACAGTACTGGCTACAGTCATGGAATCATGGAATATCATGAGTTGGAAGAGATCCACAAGGGTCAAGTCCAACTCCCGACCATGCACAGGACAACCCCAAGAATCACACCATGTGTTTGACAGCATTGTCCAAATGCTTATTGAACTCTGGCCTACCTATTTTAGCCTCCAAGTCTCCGTTGGACAGATGACAAAGGGAAAAACAAACACTGCTGCTTTTCAATTACCATTTTCAGATGTTGGAAAGGGAATTTTAGGTGGGTGATCAGCACCCAATGCCTGACAGGCGAACACAGAGAATAAAAAGAATGTCACAAGAACTTGAATTGCCTGAAGGGTATCCAACTGATTACCTTAAGCATTGATGGACTCGGGATCAGGAGCACTATACGACTACGGTACCTACCTGGTGAGCTGGTGGTGTCCTGGGACAACAGACTGCAGTGACAGAAAGGCTGCTGGCTCCTGGTGACCCCTGGCCCTGCTTCTTCCTCTGGATTTACACCATTTCTCCTGCAAGTTTCTCTTATGACACATGCTACGGCAGTGAGAAATGGGGATTACTGGTGCATCAGTGAAGTATCTCTCTGTCACAGGATGCTCCTGATAACTCCATCAGCAAGAGAGCATCATTGCAAACATCCCTTCTCCCTGACTTTCCAGCATGACAAATGCTCCTGCCATAGCAACATACTCACTGAGAGTCCATGCAAGTTGTTACCTTATCGTGGTTGTTAATCTTCCCTTTCATCAATTTAAATTTATTTTTAAGGAGTCATTGCATACCTACCTGTGTGCAAACCTAGGTTCTCACAAACACAAACCAATTAATTGGATTAGGTCTCTATCTTTTCCTTCTCTAGACTTTCATAGTCATGGTAGGATAGCAGAGAGCCAAAGCAGCAAATTCTGGAAACGGAAAGAATGTGAAGAAACCAGGGGAAACAAGAACGTAATGTGGTTCTCTTCAGATGAGCTTTTGACAGCACTTTGGAAAGCTCTTCAACCATGCCAACCTATTTTCGATTCTAATTATGCAAGTAATTTGCACTCATACAAATAACCACCTTGACTGAAATGAAAGCAAGTTGATATTTGAAAGCAAAGTGATGTTTAAACACTACTGGAATAGCTTGGGAAAAAATNCGCGGGTCCCCTCGGGGGTGAGAGCCCCCCCAGGGAGGCTCCCGCCCGCCGCTCCCCTCAGGACACCCCGCAGCCCCTCGGGGCCCGGCCCCAGCCCCGCGGGTGTCCCCCGCACCTCTCGGCGATGTAGAGGGTGCCGGCGCCCAGGCTGCGCCCCGCCAGCAGCGCCTCCGTGTCCGGCTGCTGGTGCCGGACGCCCTCGGCCGGGGGCGGGAAGCGCTTGAGGAAACTCATGGCGCCGCCGCCGTGCCCCTGCTCCACCATGGCCGCCGGAAGAGGAGCCGCGCCGCCCTGTGATGCAGTTCCCCCTCACGGGCACCGCGGCCGCGGGGGAGGCGGCGCGGCTTCCACAGGGCAGCGCCGCGTTCCTGGGGCTGGGGGAGCGTGTGCGGGGTCTGTGCACCTACGGACCGTGCTCCGGCCGTGCCGACGGCCGCTTTAGAGGAAAGTTTTCAATTCCTGCGAAGGAGAAGCCAAGGGTAACGATGGGGGCGAGCGCTGAGGTGTGGAGCAGCTCTGCGGGGGAGACGGGCTGAGGGAATTGGTGTTGTTCAGCCCGGAGGAAAGAAGGCTCCTGAGAGACCTTAGAGCCCCTGCCAGTACCTAAAGGGGCGACAAAATTGCTGGTAAGGGACTTTGGACGAGAGCACGGAGTGATAGGACAAGGGGGAATGGCTTCAGAGAGAGCAGGCTGAGATTGGGTATCAGGAAGGAATTCTTTACGGAGAGATTGGTGAGGCACTGGAACAGGTTGCGCAGAGAAGTTGTGGATGCCCCATCCCTGGAAGTGCTCAAGGCCAGGCAGGATGATGGGAATTTGAGCAGCCTGGTCTAGTGGAAGACCATGGCAAGGGTGTTGGAACTACATGATTTTTGAGGTCCCTTCCAATCCAAACTATTCCATGATTCTGTAGTTGACAGTACTGGCTACAGTCATGGAATCATGGAATATCATGAGTTGGAAGAGATCCACAAGGGTCAAGTCCAACTCCCGACCATGCACAGGACAACCCCAAGAATCACACCATGTGTTTGACAGCATTGTCCAAATGCTTATTGAACTCTGGCCTACCTATTTTAGCCTCCAAGTCTCCGTTGGACAGATGACAAAGGGAAAAACAAACACTGCTGCTTTTCAATTACCATTTTCAGATGTTGGAAAGGGAATTTTAGGTGGGTGATCAGCACCCAATGCCTGACAGGCGAACACAGAGAATAAAAAGAATGTCACAAGAACTTGAATTGCCTGAAGGGTATCCAACTGATTACCTTAAGCATTGATGGACTCGGGATCAGGAGCACTATACGACTACGGTACCTACCTGGTGAGCTGGTGGTGTCCTGGGACAACAGACTGCAGTGACAGAAAGGCTGCTGGCTCCTGGTGACCCCTGGCCCTGCTTCTTCCTCTGGATTTACACCATTTCTCCTGCAAGTTTCTCTTATGACACATGCTACGGCAGTGAGAAATGGGGATTACTGGTGCATCAGTGAAGTATCTCTCTGTCACAGGATGCTCCTGATAACTCCATCAGCAAGAGAGCATCATTGCAAACATCCCTTCTCCCTGACTTTCCAGCATGACAAATGCTCCTGCCATAGCAACATACTCACTGAGAGTCCATGCAAGTTGTTACCTTATCGTGGTTGTTAATCTTCCCTTTCATCAATTTAAATTTATTTTTAAGGAGTCATTGCATACCTACCTGTGTGCAAACCTAGGTTCTCACAAACACAAACCAATTAATTGGATTAGGTCTCTATCTTTTCCTTCTCTAGACTTTCATAGTCATGGTAGGATAGCAGAGAGCCAAAGCAGCAAATTCTGGAAACGGAAAGAATGTGAAGAAACCAGGGGAAACAAGAACGTAATGTGGTTCTCTTCAGATGAGCTTTTGACAGCACTTTGGAAAGCTCTTCAACCATGCCAACCTATTTTCGATTCTAATTATGCAAGTAATTTGCACTCATACAAATAACCACCTTGACTGAAATGAAAGCAAGTTGATATTTGAAAGCAAAGTGATGTTTAAACACTACTGGAATAGCTTGGGAAAAAATATCAACAAAGGCAACAGGACATGAGGAAAAGAAAATTTCTCAACCATTTTAAATTTGCCACTCCAAGACAAGTGCTCGTCTGGAAACAAAAATTTATGACTCATCCATAAACACAGATCAGACTGTGGCAGCTTGTAGGAGGAGATGCAAATACATGGAAACACCATTCACCAAAATTACTGGTTATAAATCAATATTCCTGCTCATGTCCATCCCCTGTTATCTAACGGGACTGTTGTCTCAGCCACGGAGAGCCCTTGTCACCTCTGTAGTTAAATCCAAGTCACACAATGACTCCTTCAGGTTGTTCATTTGTAAGATTTCTGAGTGGTTGTTGAATTAAGTCACTGCAGTGGAGCAGAACATAGTTCATTTCTCCTCTAGCATGCAAATGTGAGTCTTCTGTCAAATACCACTCTTCCAAAAGAAAATGGGGGGGGGAAAAAAAAAGAGTTCAAGTCCAGGCAGGGACCTTGGTTTTGAGGCTGAGGCATTAAAGAGGGGAAGTCCACATCTTCCTCTTTTATGATCCTGACACTTCATACCCCATTATTTATTGCGTGCTACCTCTCACAGAAGTTTAAAGCAGGAAGGCAGACGTTTCCTGGAAGTTTACTAATGGAAGAGAATGGTACTATCTGGAAACTCTTTTCTTCGGCTCTAAGAGCCTTAAGAGTGAGTCAGGATCCACCCCCACACGGACATCTGAACACTGCATCTCCAACAGTGATTTAGTCAACCAGGGCTGTGGAGAGCAGCAGGTACCTCCTCAAGGTTGAGAGTCGCCTTAGGACAGAAGGCAGGACTTGCCACACGAGGGGGGTTGTTTCTCTCCACAGCACTGCCTGCCATAAGGTGACCAGTTCAGAATTAAATACCCATAATCCATCAAGAAATAAAAGTGTAAAATTTTGGCAGTGGATGTAGAGCAAGAGGATGAATTTCACAGCAATTTCTCATCACTACAGGAATACACAGTAGCTTGACTTATGACCACAGACACATTCAAAGTAAAGATTGACAGGCTTCAGTGATTCACACAGAGAGAAACCACCCTCTTCAGTTTGTTTTTCCCCCCCTGACTTTCTCCTGTTAAAGACTCAAAATATCCTCAGTGTCTGCTGCAATCACCTTGTGTCAGAACATCTGCTTTTTCAGTACATCTCTGCAGGCTTCCTTTCCCCCCACCCCCTTCTTTTACTAGGTTTTACACATCTCAGCCTAAATCAATCAACCTGTCTCACAGCTCTGTCCATGAGGAAACCTCATGGATGTATGATGGACCAGCCCAGCTGGGTACCGTGCCAGCCGCTGGCCTACTGGTTTTTGTCAAGTGACTGCAACATCACTGTGAAATCAGCTATCGAAATGATGTAGAAGATGGAACACACGCAGGAAATCATCGTGACTGCAAAAACAAATCCATTGGGTCTGCCAGTGCTGGACAAAGAAAGAAAGAAAGACTCTGTCAGTTGAGCTGCTGTAACAAAATCAACATAAATCAACATGCGTTGCCCATTCCCAAGCAGGCAGTGGGAACAATTCACAGGGAACCATCACAGGCTGGAACGATGCACAGCAGGCTCTGTGCTTTGTTTTAAAATTAAAAAAGAAACGTGCAAGTGTGATGCCCATTAAAAAGCACTTGTATCTTCAATACACATTATACTTTGTACATCAAGTTATTTCAATTTTTTTATTATGACAATTTACATGTCATATTTATATGAAAGAAATGACAGTAGATATTATAACAAAACCATTATGAAAGAAAAGTTACACAATTAGGCCTAGAAGCTATAAAATGGCTTCAGGCCATCTTATACACAAAGAGTTCTGACCAGACTGTAGTGAGAGACAACGCTGAACAATTCATTAACAAAAATATTGGCACCAGCCTTAACATTTTTTTTTTTTTACTTCATTTACAAGGAATACAGTATTTAAACAGTTGTGTACTGCAAATCTAAAAACATTAGCTTGTTAATAATCTGCAGTTAACCCTTTGAGCACTGAGGCCACCATGACTTCCACTTAAAAAAGTTTAAACGCAGCATGTTTTACATGCACGTGGTATTACCGGTGGGAGGGAAAAGACAGTGAAAGCACCACCCAATTTATGTGCAACAAGAATAACACTTCCAGTTTTTTCAACATATGTCCCCCCCTTCCCACACACACAGTGTGTGTCCCGTCGGTCCTTTCCCTTTGATATTTTAGCAAGTCATGATTGACGAGAGGCTTCAAAAAACAAGGTTCAGGACTCAAGAAACGCAAGGGTTAAACTCTACGTAAAGAGCTCAGCTTGTGGAACCTTACCGTGTTAATTCTATAGACAAAACAAAAAATGAGGCCAGCTGTGAAGACGACCATTTTTAAGGAACTCAAGATTTTTTTGCAAACATACAAACAGCACACAGGAGTAAGACAAAACTGTATTTCGTGTAACTTTATCTTAAAGAGACTCATCTGGTAGACTTGATCCAGTTCTCACGAAATACTGGAGGGTAACCATTCTGCTAGGCAGGGACCTGTTCTGTGTTACCCGGGACATTGAAAATACCTGATGTTTGTCTAATGTACATGATCGTGCCTATGTGAGAACCGTCGTGCATTCCAGGAGCGGTGACGCTTTGTGTTCGAATCGGTCACATCCATCTCCTGGCTGCAGCAGGAGGGCTGTGAAACATGAGCAGGAATGAGCAACTGCACTGGCATTGACAACACATCGTTTTAATGCGAGTTTGGAGGAGGAGTATCATTTGAATGAATATAGGATAGGAGTAAGACACTGTACAAGATTTTAGAGTCCATAGAACGAGTAAAAAATGGCAAACTAAACAAGGCTTACAGCTTTATGATTTAATTCCTTTTCTACTACTACCCTGAGTAGCAGATTAATACCTATTAAGGACTTTTAACTGTTCTAACTAACAAACGGTGCACTGATAACTAAGCCTATCATACGTTTTTGTAGAAGGATTTTATCCCCTTAGAATCATTTAAGTCAAGTTCTGACAGACTAATCTAAGTTTAGTTGTGTGGGACACAAAAAGGGGAACAAACAAGAAAGCACACTGTGTGGACTCCAACCAACGTCCCCAGACGCAAACATTGTCATAATATCCTATAGACCGATCCTAATTTTTCCCACATCCACATTGCACTGATGGAACATTATCTATTCCCTCAAGGAAGGAGACCTCAAGTAGATTTTCCAGTAACTTTGAAGGTCAGGATGAGAAAAGGAGGGTAATCAGTATGATTCTCCTGAATGGACACCTTCCATTGGAAATACAGCCTTTAAAGGGCAAGTCACAAGTAGTTTTTAGGCCTGTCTGAGGCCTGTCTTGCAAATGGCCTGGGTTTGCATACACATTTCTCCGCTCCACTTTCCTCCATCCATTCCCCATCTCCTCCTGTTATTTGAATGAACATCCAAACAGCAGGAGCAAGTGACTGTGTCTGCACCTGGGGAACCAGTGAGACTGACTATACACAAAGTGCTGCAAAGTGCACAAAGTAAACCAACTGAACGAACAGAGCCACTCCGTCCTTCAGCTCTCCTTAGCAACCTTTGGGGTCGTACGTAGCAATAATAGATACCTACAGGCACACATGCCCCCTCTCACTGCAACACTGTCCCCTCTCCTGCTCCTCAGCTCAGGTGTGGGGTGCCAGCATTTACAAAATGATAGTCAAAAACCCAAGTTGTAGGACTTCCTTTTAATTGCAGTTGAATCTGAAGGCTTTACACTAGATTCAATTATAAAAACTTTCCTACTTTCGAGTGTTCTATTCTTTCCCTCAGAACCTTTACACAATTTTTTTAAGTGTCATACTAAGCAATATACATCTTTTGCAATACACAAATAAATTACTGTGAAATGTTGGGACAGTCAATTCCCAAGCACACATTTTTGCTGTTTAAAACTACCTCAGTTAGTTACACCTAATCTAAAAGAAGAGCTTTGTAAGTGATGTGACTTTCTGAAGTGAGTAGTAATCCTCAGCACCCCAACTGCTGAGTGTCCAGATTCAGAAATAATTTCCAACTGATAAATATTTCTGAAGCCAGAAATCTCCATTAGATCTCAGATTGGGAACTCAACTGTAAAGCACTAAAAAGTAGCCATAGAATTTTTCTTACATCACTATATACCTGGAGGNAGGGTAATTTCTTTGGGATTTTTTTTTTTTACTTTCTGCCTTCCAATGTTTTAAGTGAGATATAGTCCCTACCTCAGCTGTTAGAGAAGGGGAGGAAGAAGATACTAACAGGAAATGTGGTCTAGATCCTACAAATCCTTATTTCAGACAGTATCCTAAATGCCTCTATAGAAGTTTTGAACACTTAAGGAATTGCAAAATTCTGCTCCTCCACTTCTAGAGTTTCCCCCACTATATTTAAGACAATGTTTTTCCTAAAGTTACTGTTTTGGTTGAAGTACTTGATCTTTTATATGTATTTATATATATAATTTAAGGACTTTATATACCCATGAAATTGGAAGCATACATCAAATGTAAATACATACCTAAGGGTGCATGCTGCACATCAGAACCATATTACAAGCCTGTGAATAGTAGTCACTGCACATGTACTAAAACCAATTTTCAAGACCTATATATTGCCATTTTCGATTAGATGCTACAAATCTCTTTGTCAGACAAGCTCTGGGGGCGAACATTACTGCTATGACTTAAATCACTGTGTACAAAGTGAATTAAAAAAACAGGTGCTGTAAAAATTCCTCATTTACTTTTTCTGAAAGAAGTTTGTGAAAATATGATTAGAAATAATTATTGGAAAGTTTAGGACTTCCTACTGAAACACTGAAAACCAAGTTTATAAGCTCCTGAAAAGAGAGGTATAAATTGGACACCCTGACAATGAACAATTAAAATTGTTAAATACTAGCAGCATCTGGATATCAGTAAAGTTGAAATGATAGATGCGATGAGAAATCAGAACAAGTGTACCTCTACCATACAATTTTTCTTTTGTGAACATACATGTTTTTCTCCCTCTGAGGTTCTTTAAGTAAGGTCTCTCACCAAGAGTTCAGACATAGCAACTAGAAAACACAAGCGAACAGAAAACAAGCCCAGCTAAATCATTAGCTCCCATGATAGGAAAAGCACCTGAAACACTACAGAGAAATCTTGAAGGTGACATACTTCATAAATGGGCAATTTAGAAAAAAGCATCTCACTTTCTCTCAAGCGCTGCTAGAACAGAGCAGTCTTTTCATCCAAAAATAATCAGGAAGATGCAGTAATATACCGCAATGCAACATGTAAGAAGTGAAACTATCAAGAAGTTGATTGTTCAGCACTGACCCTCCTACAAGATTACAATGCCAAGAGCTGTTTTGGTAATGTCATTTTCCATTCTTAAACCAAGACCATGCTCAGGTTTATCAGACTCAGCTAGAAGACAGCAATTGTTGTGAAACCCAGTTCTTAACTCTCCCACCCTTCTGCTTAGACTAACAACATGACATCTGTTAATTGCAGCATGGAGCTACTTGTGTGCTTTGTGTCACTGACAATCACACAAGCCCCATGCAAGAAAGCATATATCCAGCACTTATATTGGTGACACAGAAAGAGTCCAATCCTCCACTCGATTTATATGTTCTTCCTCCCAACAATGCTACTTAGGTTGCACATAGAAACCAACTCTCTCTCTGTCCAGTCAGCTACACTAAGAAGAGTGTGCAGTTGAAAGACAAAGCTTTTAGTGACAACCTGTGTGGAATAAACAAGAGTTTGTTGAATAAATGCTTTCTGTGTTCAGCCAATAGCTGCTTGTTCTTGTACTTCTAAATCCATTATGTTACAAAAATCCCTAGCCTGTTTTCCCTGTTTCTTACATGGTTTGAACTCTCTGTAAGCCCAAAGCTACACCCGAAAACGCTGATTGAAAGACAATGAACTTCTGATTTCACACTGAGCACAGAAGGGCACAGGACTGTAAGGACACCGGAAAGACATTTCTACTCTGGAATCACATATATGTACTGTAACAGCACAAACCTTGTGTGGCAATCAGCTCATGTCAGAAAATGTCATCTTCCCAAATAGGAGACCGTACGTTTTCCATCAAGCAACTCTCTTAGAAATGAGAAATATACGTTTTAAAATGGCAATACTTTCCAGGGCATTTTTTCCATTTTTCCTTGTACACTGTTCCCACTGATCTAAGGAGGAACTCTAGATCCTGTGGGATGAAGCCATCTCAGGTATCAAGGGTGACTTCTTAGAAGACAGAACAGCTGTTTTCAAGAAATGACCTAGGGTGTAAAATTTGGTAACAACTGCTCATTTTTAAAATGCAACACTCCTGGGTGCAAGTTTCCAGGCTCCCATTCTGGTTCCTGGTCCTTTCTGCTTTTACATCACTCCCTAACTCAGTACTCAAATTTTTTTCCCTATTGATGTATCTGATATTGTAACTCTTGTATTTTTCTACATTCACAATTACTTGCCCACTAAGTATTGAACATGTGGGGTTGACTCTACAAGCAAGAATGTTTGCTACAGCACTGATCAGATACTAAAAGGCTCCATATCAGGCAGCAAATTAAAATAATGGCACCACCAAAACAAATGAGAAATCACTGGTTGCACACTGTTGCTGCACGTGAATCAGTTTGCACTGCAAGTATTAAAAATGCTCAGCAGCTACTGCCATGGACAAGTGGAAGCCATATGTTATTACTTGTTCTAAACCACGAGTATATCAGTAATGCAGAAGCGCTACATTTATGCATCATCCAAACCAAGAAAAGCACCAGAGTAGCTTAAAACGCTACATGTGCTTTTAAGAACTCATTGTAAGTTTCTGTGGCTTTTCACTACCCTGTTTTAATTATTTCACTGTTAATTGTTAACATCAGTAAGGTAGGAAAATATTTAATCTTTGATGAAATGAAATTCTCATTTGGAGAGAGATTTCTTTTTTTTTTAAATCACAAGCTTGCTAGCACAGCAGATAATGAGCAAGATCCACCTATTTGCATCTTTCTGATCCTATTTTATAGCACGATATGTCCACCGCTAGAACCCAAACAAGTCATGGAGTGGTTCTGATAGACCTTGTGGAGAAAGAGGTGGGGAAACAAAACCAAGACTTTTAAAGGCCAGAAGGTCGGCAATTTTTGGATCTAGTTTTTCTAGAGAGGTATTTAGTAAAGGCCTAATGCCAGTTTTATTACAAGAAAAGAGAAGTCCTTTATGACTGACTAGTAAATACAATATAATAGAAGGGAATTGAGTGGGGCAGAAAAGGAGAACTCACTCCTCAGTGGCAGCAGCAGTTTTGGTGCATCCATTGCCAGCAATGGACATAAACACCAGTCAAAAAATCCAAATCTCAGAGCAAAAGGATTTATAGGTGTGACCTTTTTGGATTTCAGTGTTTGGCAGATCTTTTTGAGCTGTCTGTGTGCTGTAACATGTACAAAGGCACAGCCTACACCTTAATCAGAATAAAAACTGAATACTCTTGATATGCCCCACGTTGGCTTGGTTTTTTTTTCTTCCATTGTCTTTTTTCTTTTTTTCCCTTGAATAAAAGCATGTGTCACTTCATGCCTGCTCAAAAGTTGCTGAGATGTCTTGGAGTCAAGCGTTTTCTCTCAGAAACACTGCCTTCTTGAAATCAGTTGGTCACATGACAGTTATTAAAATGTATTTTAAGAAAATTCTAATGGCCAAAGGCCAACAACTACATTCAAAACCTGCTAATACATCCAGGCAGATAAGTAAAATCAAAACAAAAACACACACAAAACCCCAAACAGGAAAACCTCCAAAAGGAAAACTGTTCCATTTGTTTACTTCAATTTGAAGTAGATATTAAGGGCATGAATGGACCAGTCACGGTTTATTTGAAAATCCCTCCATCCTCTGATGCACTGTCATTCTGTGGTCAGTGCCGTCTGGACAAACACATTTTGTTCAGAATACTCCGACGGATGGTCAAACTCACGTGGCCGGGCAGCTACCGCAGGGTTCTGTCGTCTGTAAAAGTTTGCAGCACTTACAGACTTACTTGACGTCCAACTTACAGACTAACTTGACATTGATACATCCTCCCACTAGACACTGTGCATCGAAGACCATCTGATGAACTGTGCATGAGATTGCTTTAGAAATTCATGGCTAGTGTGTTTCGACTGTCAAAAACTTCATTACAGTACACTTCACTGTACAAACACTTTAAAGGATGTTTATTAGGAAAGTCTGCGAGTCATAATGGATAGCAGAGTTCTTGTTTATGGTACCTTCTTGGCCTCTAAGAATTCTGTTTGCCTCCAGTATTAAAACCAAACTGCTTCCATGAAGGTGATTACTAAATGAGCTATGGTATGTTAACCTACACTCACAAAATGCGACAGTACAGACATTAATTTTGCTTTTAACTGTCTGTTAAGTTGTAATCTAAGTTGTGAACATTTAAATATAATATATATCTCATATGAAAAAGCTAAAGCACAAGTGCTTCTGCACCACCCCCCTCCCATCCCCCCACCCCTTGAGCCAAACCCACCCCAGTTCCGGTTTGGGCCCTGACTGATTTGGAATGCTTTCTTAGGCCACCCATTTCCACAAATTTGTATGCACTCAGGAAATATAAAGTCAAAAATATACAAATCTCTTGTTGTTATAAGGTTTTTGTGAGTGAAATTACCCAGGACCATGGAGTTGGAAGGAGAAGGGGGGTAAGAGAGGGAATTTACAGCAATTCATCTTCAAAGTTCAAAACTGGTCACTTCACAGAAAGACTGCAGGACTGGTGAAATTCTTGCTTCTAGAAAGTGATACTGTAGTGGAGAATTTTCTAGGAAAAATAAAACAGCTTTTAATAACTGGCCCGCTGGTATGAGCTACCGTGGAATAAATTAGCACAAAAATGGAAGTCTTACAACTGTTCACTGTTACAGACGTAATCAACAAGGTCAGTCACTCTCAAAAGTTCATCTTCATCTTCCTCCGGCCCTACTGCTTCTTGCCCACTCCCTGTCCCATTGGGCGCCAGGCTGGCGCTGGCTGTGCTGTCCTTGGGGGCCTGGGTCTTCTCGCTTGGCTTGCCAATCAAGTTCTCAATGGTTTTCCCTGGGCTCTGTCCGTTGGTGGAAGGCAAGTCCACCAGGCTGTAGTCCAAAGGGCTCTCTACTTTCCCCACATTATCAAAGTCATCTTCATCATCGCTTTCTATCCGGTAGCAGTGCTTCTTGGGGTTATCTTGAGAAGCTTGTGCTGCTGGCAGCTTATTTGCAGGAGCGGGTGTTTCTGCGTCGTCGTGGGCATTTTCGCAGTTTTCTTCGTCGTCTGTTTCGATCCGATTCAGCCGTTTCCGGACAGGCTTCCCTTCCTCCTCCTCATCCTCTCCTTCTTCCTCGGAATAGTCGTCTGTACTTCGCCGGCGTTTTCGAATCAATCGCTTTGACTCCTTTGTGGATTCATCATCTTCAGAGTTCTTAGATGTGTAGCTCTCTGGAATAAGCAGGATACTTAGAGCCATTAGCAAATTTTAGTGCAGCCTTCACACTTTTTTATCTTTCACACTCATTAACAGGCCACTCCTCTCTCTCTCTCTCTCAGCACACATTTCCATCTCCTTCTCCTGGCTGCCTAAGTAAGTCAAAACATTGCATCCTTTTTACTTTTTAAATAAATTCCTAAAGCCCCAGGCATGGCTGGTCACTCCACCCTGGGGTGTCACAGCACCCTGACACTGCAGGGCACCCCAACACCTCAGAGCTCACTGGGCAGAGCTGTTCCCATGTCCCAGCATGTGACTGTTCCCTCGCAGTGGGGACAGGGACACTGTGACACCTCTGGGGGGCTGTGACACTTCCAGAGCCATGTCACTTTGAGAAGTGACTCAGTTAACAGTGCATCATTAAGTTCCAGTGGGCTGTTTCAGAAGGAAACAGTTTCTGAGAAACAAAGAACTCTAGAAAGACGATTCTCTAAAATCTCAGCATTATATAGTTTTCCCTTCATGCTAATGCTGACATACACCAGCTCCTGCAAACACTGAACTGTTTATTTTACCTTCACTATCTGAAGTGGAGAGTCTGCGTTTGTGAACTCTCCTTAACTCCTTCCCATACCGGACACTCTTCTGTGAGCCATCACTTTCTGAATCTTCCTTATAATTAACTTGTCTTTTCTGATTCCGTCTTGATCTTCTCCTCCTAGTTTCCAGGTAATCATCATCACTGTAATCTGTGTACTCACCACTCTCTGTACAGAAGAAAACAGTGACGTGCGTTAATCCATCAAAGCAAAACTGCTTTACATAAAATATTTAACTAAGCTTTAGACCAGCACCAATAAAATCAAGTGCTTTTCCAGGACAGGACAGTCTCAGCCATCACGCCTCGTTATCCTGACCCATTCCAGACTCACACCAGCTCTCCCATTCACCACCAGCGTAGATTGATATTTAAAAGCTTCTCACAAACTCTTTTCCTGCCTCCTTCAAACTGCTCCAAAAGAAAGTTTCCTTCCAGTGTTTTGTTCCCTCATCTCTACTGATGCCAAAGACGTCTCTACAATTTGTGACAGTGAAAACAACCTTAATGAATTGGAGCTGACGGTGCATGTTGCCACTAACACTGGGAAGTCCATTCTGCTTTTAAGATTTAAATAAATTGAACTCTGGAAGACTGTTAAGAACAGGAAGAAGAAAAACCACTGACAAGATCCAAGATCTGAGTTATAGAACTTAAATTAACAACAAAAACCAGTTTCACTTAATCATAGGTTTGCTTAAAACAGAAACCACACAGATGAAACTTACCACCAATCACAGTTCCTCCTGCACCAGTCTACTGCAGCTAGTGTCTCCAAAAACTAAATTTATTTACATCGGTTTAAAAGAGTCTCAAATCAACTTTAGCTGCTTTTTCACTGAGCTATGCCCAAAAAATTATCCCAAGATACATTTCTATACAAGTCATACACTCTGTTCCTAACTTAGTGATTGACATGAGTCGCAGATCAAAGTGGCATCCTCTTTGTTTCCTAAAATGTTAAAGAAAGAATCAGAGCAAGTCAGCAAAACCAACCACCTTCATAAAGAAATTCCATTTGTGGAGACTGAAAACAAAGCTGCTTGAAGGGCACCTGACTTCTTTAGCTCTATGTCCTGAGGGACAATAATGAGGGTAAAAGAGAGAAACACATCGTTAAGGCTATACTTTTAGATATATATGGAATAATACTGGAATCAATTGATTTTATCACAGATGTGTGTCCAACAGAAAACGAGCAGTTGCTCCTGTGCATTACAGAATAGACAAGCAACCTCTTCAGACTTCTGCCACTATTATCATATAGGAGCTTCTGATGCATTCAGGTCAGGGAAACAACAACTACTGCAAGTGCATGTAACTCTCTTCATCTGTCCGTGCATGAACCCTCCTTTTGGAAACCAGTACTCCAAAGCAACTTACTCCAACATGGTCATCGTCTGTGTTGAAAACAGACAGAAAAAACACTGGGCAGGCATGACACACTACAATAGGTTAACACTCCACTATAGTCAGTACCTTAAATTTACAAAAAAATATGTAAAAACAAGTGCTTGTGTATATAGCACCTTCTAGTCTATGTCTCAAATGAAACAGAAACAAGAAGGACAATCTTCAGAGAAAGATACTGATCATTAGAAGATTTAAGTATTGCACAAGTATAGTCTCACATTTTAAACTGTGCCAACAGAAAATTAACTGATTGAAGGACAAGTAGAATAAGGTGAATTATTAGGTTCTCCTGTGCTGCAAGAGTCTTCAGCTACTAAAGATGTTAAGGATAACTGTAGGAGAGAGATTGGAAGTGTCGTTGCTTGCTTTTGAGCCAACCAGAAAATACAGAAAGCCTGAAGGAGTTTTCTTCCATACAAAGTGAGGGAAAATGTTTCTTTTAGAAGCTTTTTCAAAGGTGTTCAGAAAGTCTATAAAGCTATAAAGTACACTTTTGCCTCCATCCTTTCTCTTCCCTTCAATAACACACAAACAGGAAGGTATGGGGGTAGCTGCAGCTATCCACAAAGCTTGCCTTTAGACTCATAGCACAAGTGTTCATTTAAACACATAATTACCTAAAAATGCCACCAACCTAGTGCTCAGTACCAGTTTCCTGCAGCGTATTGACAGCAGAACTATTAGCAAAGTGCTTTACAGCAAAGATGACACTTTGCTTGACCAAAGCAAGCTAACAAGCTAGTTTCAGTCAAAACAGCAAACAGACTTCCACCCTTCCTCTCTCCAGTACAGAATATTTAATATACCTAAGACTGCTTATGCTCACCAGACTCTCTGCTGGAATTTTCCTCAGAATCTTCATCTTCATCATCTTCAGAGTATTTTTTCTTGGCCGTTTTCCTCCGTAACCGCCTGCTTTGCCTCATGGGCCTGGAAAGGTGTCGCCTGGATATGCGGGCGCAAAATTCTGAATCACTGTCCTCATTTGATGGTGGGTCATCTTCACTTTCATCTAGATTTTCCTCTGATATAACAAACTCATCCTGAGATCTGTTCAAAGAAAAACCACAGAGATAGGTATTGAAAACAGAGGACTGAAGTAGTATCTGTATTTCACAAGCAAGTTATAAGTATTGTCTTATGTTAAAAAAATAAAGCACAAAACTTATTATGAGGAGCAAAGACCTGGAGAGAGCAATCTGCCATCAATGACATGATGTTTCAGCAGTATATTTGGGAGATAGTTCTACAGTGCATGACATTACACAGCAGATTAGAACAGCAGGTAGATATAAACATGCTGTCAAACCACAAGTGACATTAACATAGGACAGACTCTAGTGTTCATATAGTTCACTGCAATGTAATGTCTGCACAGCAATAATGTGGAGGGGAAAAAACACCCACCATGATCTAGCAGAGGTGACCTCCCCTTCACGAACCAAGCACTGTCCTAAACAATTTCCGAGAATTAGAATATCGTGCCTTAACACAAAACCATTGCTCTTAATGCACCTCACAATCTTATCAGCTCATAATGCTCCCATCTTTTCAAAAGTGAGCCCAGGCTTTTTTAAAAACCACTGAGCACTGAAGGCACACAGTCACTTGGACTTACATTAAAATTATGGTACAACATCCAGAAGGCCTTCAGCAGAGGATGGAGTTGAAAATGCATGACCACACTTTAACAGATCAATGCACTATTAATTCTGCAAGATTTCCACAAGCTACACTATTGATTGGAAACTCCCAGCTTATGTAGCTCAATTATTGTGGGTGTCACTGAAATGTCTTCAGTATGGTCACAGGTGAAAAACAAAATTTGCATCTATCTTGTATAGATTTTCCATTTTCTTACACATTGACTTAGTGACTAGTGTACAGCTTTAAGTGTTGCTGGCAAAGAGTACGCAGCCTCATTCTTTATTATGTTTCTTCACTGAGGCATAAAGTTCATCTAAAATAATTTTTTAACATCAGGAACTGCACAGACTGATTGAGAAGAAATGCTGTGGAAAGTGAGCTCCAGTTAGCAAGAGCAATATTCATGTAGCATTTAAAGTTTCACCAGATATGTACTTGGTTTTTACAATATCAACCACTTCTTTGGCAGTTTTCAAACTCTGTCTTCTAGAGAGGAGCAATCAAGAACTGATTTCAGAACCCGTCAGGTTCTGTATGCCCTGAAGAAGGAAGTTTTCCTCTTCCAATTGCTAAATGACAATCAGGCCCAACAAAACCCACATAGAATAAGAATTTTCAATTCCTATTTTTCAGAAGGAAAGAACCAGCCTCATTTTAGCTACATCTTTGATCAGGATTTCTGCTCAACAATCACATCAGCCAGAATACTGGGTCAGCCTGGCTCCTTCACTAACAGTACCCTCAGTGAAGCCTCAAACATCCCAGTAACATTTCCAGATCACGTTTTGCTTCAAACATAGATTGGATGATTCAGCACATGGATCCGGCACGCATTTTTTCCAGTACTATGATGTTCCTCTTGGATGGAAGGACCCTGTAGCAGGCAGTTTGGAACTAAGTGATCTTTAAGGTCCCTTCCAACCCAAACCATTCTATCATTCTATGATTTTTGCTGGCAATGTGCACTGCCATTCCAGCACTGGCAATATGCTCTTGATAATCATTTCAGTGGCACTGCAGAGTCACAGAAGCCTGTAGCACTCAGTGACTTGTGGTGGAACTTAAATTGCAGACCTACCCATCACTGATCTTGAATTCATCCTCACTCTCTTCTTCATCCAGATTACTGTCACTATCCAAGTCATTTAGTCGCCGTCGTTTCTTGCGTCGTGCTGCAGCAGCCCTTTGTGGTCGCTTGTTTTCCTTCCTTTCTTCCTCTAGGATTGTGGAAATATCTTTTCCACGGTGACCTGTGATATTTGACATGTCTTTGCCCCTACCAATGCCTGCATTCAGTGACAGAAAGGGGGAAAAAAAGAGACAGTTAATTTTCTTATCGACATGTCCACAGGTCTTTCTTACATGCTTCAGTTTATTTTCTGCAAAAGCAGAGTATTTTTTTGTCAAGCAAGACTCTGTCCAGAGTCTTGTTCCTGACACACAAAGCCCAGCTGTGGTCACATGGACATACTGAGGTCCATGCAGAGGATCACGTTTAAGTGTCAGCATTCTGACACTCAATCCCAACCCACATTTCTACCATGCCAATGTCTTTTGGGAGGGCAGAGTATCCTTCTTGGGAGATAAAGTGCTTGAGGTGTTGCTTGGCCAGGAAGCGGAGTTTCTGAAAAGCTGATTTTCTGCTGAGACTTGGTTATGCTTATTGTATGGGCCTTGTGCTACACACCCACAGACACCCAATGCACACGCGCCTGTGTGCATCCACGAGTTTCTGAAATCAGGTGTCTGTATGGAAATGACACAGGCCAAACAACTGAGGGGCAATGCTTCATGGCTGTGTTCTCCAGGCAAGTTAAGGTGATGCAGAAGCACAAATCCATCTCCATCTCTCAGATAGTGCTGAAGACCTCTCTTTTTTGATCTCCTGTTTTGCTTAACAGGCAACAATGAACAGAATTTCACTTTATTCATGTTCAGCTGAGAAGTGCTTATAGAACTGGATGAATATTGTTAAGACAATTTTTTACACCCAGTCCTTAAGGGGTCCAACTGCAGACCAATTTATAAGCCCTATTTATCCTAGGGGATAAATGTCAACAGCACTGCTGCCATTCCAATCTCAACTTGAAAACTTAGCATAAGAATTTCAAGAGTTTTCTTGTCATGCTTATTCACTGCTTATATCAAAACATCTACAGGCTGAATTTAACTATCACAGCTAACTACTTTCTGACATCTTTTGGCAGCCCGGGATGGCCACTCCTAACAGAAATTATTTAGCTCACTTCCAAAAATACAGCATTAAAAAAAGTCTGTGAACTGCAATATTTAAGGAGAAGGATTCTATTTGTCACTTCTCATATCAAAATAAATTTGGTCTCAATCTTCTTATCATCATTGCAATGAAAAACGAGTAACATCAGAAACGTACCTCCTCCATCAGCTTCCTTGATATCATCTTCAATTGCCTCATCAATTGCCTCATCAAATTCATCAAACCTAAAAATAACAGCTTTCATTTACCACTTTGAAGTGAACCCTAATTAAACTATATTATGAAAACATACCTCAAAATCTAAAGAAATCACCCTGCTTTAAGAAATCACACTGCACAGACAATGGGCTGGATATACAATAAAATAACTAAGATAAAGGGCTGGATTGATAATAAAATAGCCATTTTTTTAAAAGGCGTGTTTCTTATTTCTATTTGCTAGCAGATTAATTATCATTGCCTGGCTGTATTACTACTGATTTCGGTGAACAGAAATTCCCTTTCATTTCACATGACATACCCCTGACTGAAACAAAATATAATCTGAAAGTTCCTTAACAGTTTCAGTGGGATTTTTCACACAAAGCATTAGCCATTTTTTCCATAGTTTTTATTAGATGACATACATCCTACTGATCTCCAAAACAGACTTTCTGAGAAAGAGCTATTAAAGTCAGGGTAAAACCATTCTGTCTACATTTTCCTTCAAAATTCATTTCATATAGCTGCTTTCTCCTCTTAAAGCTCACAATAATTATACTTTGTGGATCTGCAACATCCTAAAGTGAATAAACCAAAACGTATTGTACACAGTTCCCTGTAATTCTCTACAAATAACCTGTAATGCAATGTTACATAACAAAAAAGGACAAACAAAAGCAAAATATTTGAGGGTGTTTGTCATGCAACAGCTTTTGTAAAACTGCATAAATCTCTGCACCCTGAGTAACTCATTAAATAGGAACAGCAAATGGAGGAAAAAAGATCCAATCCTTTCATACAGATGACCTCAGTTTGTTTCTTCAGTTATCAATTCAAATCCCATAAAAAAGGATTGTTACCTGTTCCATCAAATAGATGCCTTGAGCTCTAACATGCAAAAATACAAATTTTATTAATTATATAGGAAAGACATTTTCTTTTAGATGCACGTTTTACTTCCCATTTTTTAAAGAGTAAATTTTTTGCATTTTTTTTTTAGATACAAACAACTAACATGTCCATTAAAGATTCCCTTTCTCAGTCATAAAAGAAAGATTACAGTTATATTTATTTTGGTCCTCCATAGGAACCTACAGCAGAGCAAGTAAAGAATAAATCTAATATTATACTCTGTATTCCAACAGTAAGAATAAAACACTTGCTCCTTTAAAAATAAGGTGATGGACTTCTGATATCTTTATATTTCCTAAGAACAACTGC
Organism: Serilophus lunatus; assembly: GCA_013399895.1. Lineage (NCBI taxonomy): Eukaryota > Metazoa > Chordata > Aves > Passeriformes > Eurylaimidae > Serilophus > Serilophus lunatus. The sequence continues at coordinate 117,748 of VXBA01005705.1, read as the reverse complement.
ATGTAACATTCAAGGCAGCTTTACCTAGCAAAGAAATAATTCTGAAACCATGCCATCAATAAGATTATTTCCACATTACTCAAACCCTGTTTTTCCTCCAAACAACTACATTTCCCTTCTTTAAATTGTGATAAGTCACTTAATGCTTTCAAATCACTATCAACAAATAACCTGAGCTCAGCCACGAGCTGACAGTTCTTTGTCCATTAGGTGTAATGGAACATAATTTCTTCTGCTGCTGCTTTATTTATGGTGCCAACTTGCTCATGGCAGGACTCAACAGATGACTTGTGTGAGACAAAGGGATTACAGGTCTTTAGAGAACCAGGATGCTCCACAATACAGATTTGTTTGTAAGTGCAATAAACATGTATTTTCCCCTGCTGAAGGAAGGCACACACAATCCTCAGTGACACCAGCGGGACTTCCCTGCAGACATGTAAATCTGACACGCTGGTCCACGCAATGCTTTCACCTGCTCAAAGTTATGTGCGTCATGTAGTCTGGAAGAAAGACTCTATCACTTTGTATCAGAAGGTTGAATTTTCCAGAACAACATTATTTCCAGTCATTTTCCTTGTACAACACGGGTCCTGCTGAAGTCATGCCCCATACCCTACAGGCAAGGGTTTTTTTTCCTCCCAGTCAGATGCTGCTTGACCTGTCATTAATATAATAGCAAATCTATATAACCTTGCCGGTAGCATAATGTTCCTTACAGGAATACTTAATTTCCCAAAGCAGCAATGGCATTTTCATTAGTGTGATTTCTGCTGATCATTTAAAAAAGTTACTGAAAATCAACAGCTGAGCAAGGTCAGGCCAAGTTTTCTGGGCAGGCTGGAAAACTCAGTGTATACAAACACCGTATCTCTCCTCAGCAGCAACACCAGACTGAAAGTAAGTTCAGTGATGATTATTGCTGGAAGGCTTGTTGTTGTAATATTGTAATGTTCTAGTTTTTGACAATAAAGATCTACATTAAGTAAGTACTGTAAGTATTTTTTTTAATATTCCTAATGCATTGAGACAAAAAAATCCAAGCTTTCAGGCAATCACAGTCTTTTCTAACTTCAAGGGCATCCTACTTGCCTGGTGAACTAAAGATGATACAGAGTGTTTCAAAGTATTATTTAGAAATGTAACAACTCCTTGGTAATACATTAAGAACAAAAGACATTATTAAGATCATGCTGAATTTTGGAAACCTTAGGTGACCTGTTCTATTTTCAGAATGCACAGAGTCTAAATATCTTAGCATTTTCATTTACTAACTGCATTTTTATCACAATGTCTCTAAAGAGTTACAGACCATTCTTAGATGTACTGTCTCAAAATAACATTTTAAGTTTCATGCCCCTTTCATGTAAAGAAGGTGTAAGGTGGGGAGAGAAAAGAGAGCAAGGAACTGAAGGCCTTTAGACACAAGCCTTGGAAGACAGAGGAGAGGTTTGATTCACCTGCTTTAATCCACTCCAGAAACTGCAGTAACGCCAACACCTTCTCCAGTATTCCTGAACGAAGTACCATATACATTTTTATTTCTTTTATGCATCATCCCATCACTATAGAACCTCATGCTTTCACAACCACTAAACATAACCAGCGTTTAGAGGAAAAAAATAAAGACACTCTAGTTAGGCTTTTCTTTTAAATGTAACAGTGTGTGAGAAGTGGTGGGATGATTTAGAAAGAAAAACACTGGTATGACTTTTCCTGTACAAGCCATTTAAACAAGCTGCTGACCTGTAGCTTATGCACTTTCGAGTTCTGGTAGATCTCCTTTCGAGCAGTTTTGATTTGGGCTTTTTGGAATCTTTCTTCTTTTCTTCCTGACCTTCAGGTATTTCTGGCTCCTGTTCAGGTAAGACAGAAGTGTCAGAAAGATTTATCTACCCCCCTCTCCCTTTGCACTCATTATGACTGATGTGATTCAGGTATTCATACCATCTAGAAAGCTCTTATGCCCAACACAGCACACTTTGCCTTCTAATGTAATGACCTGTTGCAACAGCTCAGGTGAACACTTGCAAATCTTGCCCTTACTGGCTACATCACTTCCCAAACACAGAGTTTAAGGGTTCATCCCAGTGTACCACTGTGTTCAATCTGCCTCGGGTGATACTCCTAGGACTAGTCAATGTGGCAGCTGAACAAACTGTGGTCAGCAACTCTACATGCTGAGCACGGGTATACCTTTACACAGTGCAATTTCAATCAAATTCCATGCAGGTTAGTTTTTTTATATTGTTTCCAAGTTATTAATTTAAAAGAAAAATAATCTGCCCCCCAGCTGCATTTTTCAAATATTTGCTCCCAGCCACAGACTCTTTTGCAAGTTTGTAAAATCTGTTGTTATCATTTTTCAGCTATCCAGCGACAGGGAGAGAAAGTTAACCTTGTTACAGTTCAGGCAGAGTGGAAAGTCTATGTTTAAAATGAATGAAAGTTTCATTTTGAATTGCACAGAAGAGATTATATTATTCTGGACAAAGGCATTTCACTAAGACTTCGAGTGACTTGCTTTAATATGTATTTAAGAAGTGGGAAGAGGCTGTTTTCCTTGTGAATAAAAGTATTTTTCCCTCTTCTGTCAAGGGAAACCATGTAAAAGCATTTGTTAATGAAACACTAAACATATACAGTTTTTAATCACATGTGACCCTTAACATCTATTTGTTGAAGGCAAATGCTATGATGTTAAGAACTACTTTGTATCCCCTCTGAATCATAAGCCAGAAGTGTTTGTTTCCATCCATTCCAAAGGAAAGCTATGACAATTAGCTTGGACCTAGACAACTATACAGCAACACAGTTAAGTAACTGAATCCCACCTTTATAAACTACCGAATGTTGGAGCACTCAACTCATAACTCAGCTGTAACAGATAGGGAGGTGATGCTGCAATTGCTCACTGATAGAGGGCTCTGTGTGGCATCAACTGGCTCTAATAAACACCATAAAACTCCCATGGTTTTTCTGCTATATTCAGTCTAAAATGAAGAGTCTAGAATTATTTCTGATCTGCATAGAGATTTGATTTTTCTTTCCAGGATGCTAGTAGCACTTCTGACACACCATTGAGAAACTTCTTCCCTGAGAAGTCTGTAAAATAAAACTGTAATACAAGATAGACGCAGTAACTTACCTGAGGTGGAATGATGTTCTCAATACTGATACCCACGTACACCAGCCGCTCTTTTCTTAGAGGAGATAAAAAAATTAAAATAAGCTTACAGGAAGACTTCAGTTATCTAAAAATAATAAATTAGCACCGTTTGAAGCTCTTACTATGGCTAGGCAGAAACATCCCAAGAGGATGTCCCAAGTGAAAACAGTTATTTTAGTTGGGATTATGTGCTAATTCTCATCTGATTACATTTTCCTGCATATATAATGTAAGAGATTTCCAGAGTTCTGACAATGAACAGTCTGTGGGCACCATGGAAATTATTTGGAATTTCAGGCATACTAAGCAAATAAAAACCAACCCAAAAATCTTAATATTACGATGAAGATTACGTTGCCAGATCCATAACTACCACCAATCTTGGAGGCACTGAAAGATAAAATGCACTATACATTTTTATCCAAATAAACTACTGGAGAACTCTTTACTGAAAGGGTCTACCATAATAATTTTTTCTTACATAAAATGAACAAGCACAGTTCCTAAAGTAATACTTACAAAAAGTAAAAATGGAATTTAGTTGGTTTACAGCCAAAAAGACTATGAACTTTGACGACTCAGTATCATTATATCTAAACAGAAATGACTGGCTGTGTATAAAAGTAATTGCTTTTGAATCCTAATGCAAGTGCTCCAGACTGACAGATGAAAAGAAATCCTCATTCATCTGAGCACCATGAGATTGGTTAGATGAGGAGGATGAATTTTGTCATATGCTGTGCAAAATCACTATGAATTTAAATAACATCTTAAGGGAAGGAATACAACTGCTGAATTGAGAAAGGAGTAAGTGAAAACATTTCAGTATTCTGCAAGTGTCTTTGATAGTTTACTCCACTTCTCATTTCTTGCAACAGAAAACATCAAGAGACAAGAGAGATGAGAAAAATTCAGCTGCTTTTAAACATGATCAGCGAGGTTTTCCAGGTCTGCTTTACTTCTCTTGGGCTTGAGTACACACTGCTTAAGAAATTAGCAAATGGAACAAGGAAATGCTGCTGAGGTCAAGGTCTTGAAATTAAATGCCAAATGAAGGATGAAATTAATTCCTTATTCCTGTGTAGTACGGAGAAGCTCAAAACTTTAGCCAATAGTTTAAACACCTGAAGCAAGCGGTGTCCAAGGGAAGGTGCACATAAGCACTGACTGGTTATAAACTCTTCCTAGATGAATTCAAAAAAATTTTTGATCTCAATTAAGCAGCTTGAAAAGATGCTACAGGGAAGTCATGAAAGCATGCATGAAAGCAAGTACTCCACCTGATTTGGCCTGGGAAAATTTGATAAGTAGTCCCTAGGGAGATTTTCCCTTCAAGAAGCCTGAGAGTATCTAACATGAATTAAAAGGGGAATCCAAAAAAGCTTAAATGTCCACTCCCTCCAGCTGGGGTAGGGCACGATTATAGAAGTTAGTGTGTTCATGAGAAACGTAAAATTCAGCCAGGCTGTTGCAATAGCACCTCGAATTCATGAACAGAAAACAGGGGGGAAGATGTTATGTGGTTTTAAATCCATGTGAAACCGGAAGTTTTCATTTAAAAAAAATCAGTGACGCAGAAGTTTGGGAATGCACAAGAACACAGGTGAGCAGCTGAATCGCCCTCAGTCAGATACTTGAGAGCTACAGAGTAACTGAGAGAGCACAACAGTATCACTAGTTCAAAAAGCACAACAGTAACACTGGTTCAAGGAATCTGTTGTAGACAGATCCATAGTGACAGAGTTGGATTTCTTCTCTTCGCCAAACAGACAGACATCACGTACTGTGAGTTTTCAAAACCAGTGCATTCAAGTATTTCTGTGCCCCAAACAACCAACCTGCTTTAACTTGTACATCGTGCTGTAATAAGGACTATCATTTCCTCTAGCATTATGATTCTTTAGCCTTTTCACCTTATTATTTGTTAAAATACATCACCATTAAGTTGGAAGACCTCAATATTCAACTACTGTACCAAAGTGTCTATTATAGCCTAAGCTCATTTATCTTTTTAAGAAACTTTTAAAAAAACATTAAAAACTAAACAAAAGCTTAATTTTATGGTATACAATATAAAGCATCAGGCTCATTTGGTATGAAGATCAAATTGCAAAATGCTTGTTAGACATCTGTTTCAGACACTGAAAACTGCTATGATATCAGCTGTATGCTCTCTTCTTACTGTTAGATTATCAAGATTTTTATGCAACAGTGGTGATTCAAGAAAGCAAGACAGACTGGCAAAAGCTTGCATTCCATGTAATTTTTGCCAGCAAAATATTTACCAAAGTAGGTCCAAAAATATTGTTGAGTAGTAATGAGCAATCCCACCACAAAGCAAAGCAGCAGACACAGTTCCTGTGTGTCCCGTACTCCTGCACAGATGGAGGCTGTGTGTAAGCTGAGCTCACTCAAAAGAACAGCTAATAGTTTCATTCCCAAAGCTACAAATTCAGCAGAATTGTCAAGCCATGGACAATTTTACCATAGGGTGATCTAGATACACTCTGAGCAGAAGTAGTGACGTGAGGAACAGTTGGTACCTGATCAGTCACTACTGTTGCTGCTGCAGCAACAAACAGATTTGAAGGAAGCTGAAAACAGACAAGGATTGTGCTCTGTTCTTCCCAGCACTGACTCACTACATCCCATGTAATATTAGAGTACCTGTCACAAATATAAGCCTGCTCAATTACTTCCTCTAAAAGGGTGACACGTTCTGTGAAATTTGTCTTTTAAGATAAAATTCATGCAAAGTTCTGTTTAATAATGCATACAGATGCTATTAAATTTTGCAAAGTACTCGATATGTGTCCTAAAAGGTATAAATTATGCAGACTGTGTTTCACATCCATCTTTTTCAGGTCTGAAAACTGTGGATAGGATGTTCCAAATATTAAGGCTGCTCTTAATAAACGTAATAAATCTGTTTGCATTTAACCTTTGGTATTGGCAGGGGTGGACACAAAATTTCATTAAAAGCTGCAACTTTGCTGACCAACTGCGCCACATGAATTGCACAATCTTGTAAATTTGGCAAAGTTTAACAGAATCTAAAGCAAAAAGACTCAAACCCCACATTAAATTGTACGACCTTTGTAGAAAAGTCAAGACCAAACAATAGTACCTGCGTTCTGCACGCTCTTTCTTTTTTAAGACAACATCCAGATCTTGTAATTGTTCTTCTAATTTCTCACAGAGTAATTTCTAAAGGAAGGAAACACAGTATTAGTTTCTTTCGTAAACAGCTATTTTGACATTGAAATAATGTTCAGACATTTCATTCCCTATGTCTGTATTTGTCTGGAATATGTGTGATTGCCTTGCTATACTGGAGGCTTCTTTTTGATCAGCAAGGCTTTACAATAAAGACTGTCTTCCTGAAACACATGTGCTTCACCATCAAGGCCAGGTTGGATGCGGCTTTGAGCAACCTAGTTTAGTAGAAGGTGTCTCTGCCCCATGGCAGAGGGGTAGGAACTGGATGACCTTTAAGGTTCCTTCCAAACCAAAGCATTCCACGATTCTATGAACCAGAATAGAGACACCCCCTCCTAGTAACTGGCATTTAATGTAGGAAGCAGCGTGCCTAAAGCAAGTACTAATGATGTTTAGAATAAATGTATTTCTAAATTAGTACTAAATTTTTGTTGGTATTCACAGCTTGGCCTTAAATAAATTCGAGGATTGAACAGACATAGAGCACATGCACACACAAAGCTCAGTGCATATATGGTGTAAATTCTGTTTATCCCTTATCTTAATCTTTGGAGAACACAGGAGTCTGTGGACAACACAGCAAAGAGCAGAGATACATTTTAGGATCATTGTCTTATCAAATGTTCCGTATCTTAGGACACCACTTAATACTCAAAGAGGCATATGTAAAAATGACTTTTAATGGATAAACTGTGCCTTATTCCATGTTAATGCCCTCATTATACCATTTCCAAGGACAATCTTCCCCTTTATTATGAAAAAGATTTGTAAAAGACTACTTTTCATTTTTCATTCACTCATATTTAATTTACATTAATTTTTCATATTAAAGAGTACTTAATGGCAACAGAACAAGGAGATGCTCTAACTACGATTGTAAAGAAAGTATTCTAACATATTCAAGATCCTCACTACTAAAAAATACTCCTCAGAAGACAACTAAAAAATCAATGCCAAGTACAGTCACACCATGCCACATCCAACGTCACTAGCTTACTGTTAGGCAGCAGCCCTTTTGGCAAAGAATTTCTCTAAAAGCAAGGAGTTTGGGATCAGGTAGATTATTCTGAAAATGTGTATGAGTGGTTTCCCATTAATTTAACAAGAACATTGCCACACACACAGCTTATCCTCCCTAGTAATATCCCTATGAACCTTACTATTTTAGAGGTAGATGAAATCAAACTGGACACATGCTGAGAATTTTTTTGACAGAAGCAGCTTCTAGCCTTGATGAAAGCATTCATACTTGTCTATTACCCGACAATAACAGCCCTGGCTTTCCCAGCAGAGGCAAACTATACCCAGATACTCATTAGAAATAGCAGCTTTCTATAACCAGCTTCTAAGCAAATGTCTCTGAAAAAGGAACAGCACTTCAAAAACAGCTGCCTCCTTTGGCCAGAGATCCATCCCTTGCTGCCTACTGCTTCCACCTCCAGGATGATAACATGTTTCTTTGGGGAAAAACCAAGACATTGTATCTTTAACACTATACTAGTCTCGAGGGGATTTAATCAGAAATGGGAGATCATCAGTGTGGCTGGAGATTCCCATCTGCAAGCCAGCAACACACACTAGGAGATAAAGTAAACCGTGTCGCAAAACTCAGTTTTACTAATGGACGTGAGGGAAGATTAGCAGCCCTGTCATTCATCCCACCCTATTTGTTAACAGAAAAAAAAAGTCACAGAAAGAACTGTTAAAGTCGCAGCAACTCTCCACAAACACTAACAGAGCTGTAAAGGAGAAGAGCAAAGTCACATAGAAACCATACATGCTGACAAGGAGGGCAGAACCATTCTCCATCAGGGATTATCATCAATGGAGGGCGAAGGCAGGCTGTGTGGTATCCGCTGTCGCAAGAGTCACACAACAAAATCTGGGGAAACAAAACGTATCGTGAATATCTTTTGGTACTCACAACACGTAACAAGCTCTAGAGAACTATCTCCCCCAGCCAAGACTGAAGCACTTCATGCCAAAACAAAAAAAAGCCCCTGTACCATTTATCCTGTAACACGTTTCCAGGACCAAGGGTGGTTTTTACAGGGAAGTTTATGTATCATGAGTTTCTACTTTAACATCGTATTTCCTCTTAATGTATCTTCTCAGTATTTAGTACTACTGGACTATGTAGACTGTGTGCCCTTAGTGTAGAATCTGGTAATGCTTTCCAGATCCTAAAGACTAAGCAGAAAACTCCATCTGAACAAGATGTGGTATGAGCTGTCTTCCCTGTGCACTCACATCCTCATGTAGGAAACCTGGCCTTTTCTCCCAGTCAGGATGATTTTCTGACCTGGACAGTAGGGACAAAGCCTTGCAGGCTCTTAGGGACATCCAGAACTAGGCAACTATTAGTGTTCATAGTTGGGTAAAATTTGATATCCTTTTCTGGAAGACTGAGGAACAAAGCTGGCATAAGCTGTATGTATATCTACTGAAATACGTATCTCTAACATCCTAATGGTCAAATTTTGCCTCAGCTAAGCCAGGATATCTGTCACACACCCAAGAGTGGGCCCACTTTGTGGATTCATATTTAGAACTGCATATGATGATTTCTCAGATAAAAGGAATTCATGATGACATCTACCACCAGTGAATGGGAACCAGAACCATGAGAAAGATCATAGTGAGCTTTTACTCTTTCTGTCTGGGATTTTATTGTACCCAGTCCTCAGGGAGATATGCAGCTACATCCAATGAGGATGACTGCGTAGCTACAGCCTTGTCACACAACACTGAAAAGCAGACATGACACTGCTGGGCTCCCTTTTAATGTAGTCTCCTCTGTACTCCTTGCAATTGCAAGCACACCCTCAAAGCCTCATCCAAATTAATTCTCAATGGACTGAGGTGTGTCATACCCCATAAAATACATAATTTTGGGGGGGATAAACAGAAAAATTTACTTCCCTCCTTTTTAGAGGTAACTCTTCTACTCTCCTGAGTTTACCAGCTAAAACCTAGAAAGTACCCTCCTATGTACAGCCATCCCAAAGCATGGTGTGTCTTCAGATACCACCAAAGCCAACCAGGGCTCACACGACAGCTTTCCCCAAAACCATACCAGCTCAGGGTGGTTGGGAAGGCCACACTTCTTGCATGGCTCATCGTCATCAGCAGGTGCAGCTTCTTCTTCCTCCTCTTCTTCCTCTTCTTCCTCCTCATCAGAGTTTTTTTCACTCTCTGAGTCCTCACTTTCTTCATTACTTGAATATTTCCACCTGCCACGTGTTCTCGTACCCGTCCACCGAACTTTGCTTCTCTATAAGACACACCATTTCAAAGAAAAAACAGGAAGGAAGCTCACAGTTTCTTCCCAGATCATAAAAAATATTTGTCTCTATCGTGAAGTGATTCATTTCAGTCAGAACAGCTTCAGTAAATTTACAGCAGAGCATTTCAATAAACAGATTATCTTTCTAAGATCCTTAAAATGTAACAGAATAAAGGGAGAGGAAATTGCATTTATGTATAAAAAGAAATTTTCAGTAATATTTAAAAGAAGGAAGACAAATTTTTTCACTCAGCCCTTCCGTATGGAACTCCTGTTTCATAACCTTCAGTAGCAAAGACACTTTTAGTCCATTATAGTATTAGATCAGGTTTAAGCTTCATCTGATGTCATCACCATTTCAAATCTGTTTTTTAGAGACCTCTCTTTAAAAAGAAAAGGAACCCCAATATATAAAATAGTCTATTAAAGATTCTGATATTTTTCATCTTGACCAAATAACAGAAGCTTAACATCTTCAAACTTCTTCCTCTATCATAATTATTTTAAAACCTCTCTAGAAAAGGAAGCATCTTCAGATGTCTTGATCTTTCAAAACAGAGATCAAGTTAAAACACCTGTAGCAAAAGTACTTCTAAATTCAAACTACTTACAATCATTATTATTTTCATATATTTTCTAATCAAAATCTGTAAAAAATAAATTTATTTTTCATTTCTTCATGTATATGATAGATTTTTTTCACTATAGATGTTACCATCAACTCTTCATTCATTTTATGAAGGTTATTCAACATACTCGTACGTGAAAGGACCTCCCTAAATTAAATGAATGCTTTGGTAAAACTACTATATCAGTCAAAAATGTGCAAAAACTGACAGGATTTTACAAGTTGACATAAACACTTAAAAATACAAACTCATTATTCCTTGTTTCTCTTTTGTACTCCATATCCAGAAAAAACAGTAGGTAAATTAATAAAAGGTTTTATAAATACAGACCCAAAAGGACACAATACAAATGTAGGTTTAATTTTTTGTGATATATTTACTTGAAGTACTTTTAAAGATCTATGTTGCATAAACAAAACTTAATCATGAAAAAAAAACCTCTATCCAAATTAAAATGTGTATTCCACATATGAGAAAAGTGATATCATGAACCCCACAACAACTTTGGCTTCACCTAGAAACAGAAGTCATAATATTTTTATTCTTCACCATTTGCTGGTTCCTTTTTAGCTTTCACCATCCGGACCAGCCAGACACCAACAAATACCCATCTAGTAAATCCACAGGAGCTACAAGTCTCTATTCAGCCACTCAGCCGAACAGATTCACGCCTGATGGTGTCAGTTTTTAGAAGAATTCCCTCCAATTGATTTGGTCTACTCAGGTTAGTTTAAGTGACAGATTTTATAAATGGTTAAGTCAACAGATATTAGCACTCTCTTAGGGGATGCTTTTGAATTGCTTGTGTCCCCTAACTGGATTGCAAAGCTAGTTTCTTGCAAAAACTGACCAAGGAACACAATTCTCAATATTCCTATGTAAGTTCCTATCTCCTTATAGATAAAGCTGCAAGTATTCTCTGTTCCTGGGCAATAAAACTATTATTACCTTGTTAACCTTAGAATTTGTCTCCTTCTCCTGTTTTTTTGCATCTTCTTTTCGTTCTGGTTTTTGTGCTGCTGTAGGTTTCTCCTCTTCCTCTTCAGGTCGCTTCTTCTCCATCTTCTGATCCCGAGTTTCCACAACTTTTGGAGTAGGCTTGGATATTCTTGGTGAGCGCCTTAATGTGCGGCCAATGCTGACCTCTTCTGGTGGTGGTTCTGTCTTTCTCTTCCGACTAGAGATCCTTATTGTCAGCTTAATTCCTTCCTTCTGTCTTTCAGAAGTTATTTCTTTATTCTCTGTTGCACAGCTTTCTTCTTCAGAAACTAGCTGATATTTAAATTTGCTTTTAGTTACTGGAGATTCCTTTTTGCTTTCTGAGGAGTCCTCTAGATTAGATGCATGAGCATCATCTAATCTATCTGGCTCTGTTTTGGCAGCATCTGGCTCTTCCTCTTGTTTTTCAGGGCTGGATTTTTCTTCTCCTTTGCTCTCCTCAGGCAGAGCCATTTTACTATCAGAGTCCTCCTTTTCCAAAACAGGTTTCTCCACAGTAACAGGAGAAGTAGATGCAGGAGGTATTTCAGCAGCTTTTGGAGAATCAGTTTTCTCCTCAGGCTCACCTTTACTTTTCAAAGTCTCTTCATCAGTCAGTGCAAGTGTGGGCAGTTCTGCAGGAACAGATGCACTTGGGGACATCTCCAGCTTCTCTGAACATTCTTTGGGTGGCAGTAGGCTGTCCTTTTTGATATCACTGGCTAGTTTCTCTTCAGCTGTTTTGGCACAGTTTTCAGAGTTCAAAGACTCTTCTGCTACTGTTTCAGTATTTGTGCTGTCAAGGGACTCTTTTTCCACAGGACTAGATTCCTCCTTTGAAGGCACTTTCTGATTAGAAACGTCAGAGACCACAGCCCCAGTCTCTTTCAGCACAGTTACAGCATTTTTCTCAGTCTCACAGGTTTTTATAATTTTACTAACAGAATTTAGGGAGTCTGACACCTTTTCCCCACTTTTCTCATTTTTCTCTTTTAACGAGCTGCTGTCTTCCTTTGCACTAGCAGAGTGTTCTGATTTATTATTTTGTATGACACTTGGGGTTATTTTTTCACAGCTAACCTCTCCATTTACTAGCACTTTCCCATCAGGACATAAAGCAGTAATTGTAGGGACTCTCTTAAAAGCTTCTTCTTCTGGTTTCCCTTCTTCCTTCAAGACATCCTTTGTTGGAGTAACACATTTGCACAGGGGCCCCTTTATCGGACTGTCATAGTCATCCGTCAGCTTGATCTCTCGCTTTTTAAGTGGTATTTTTGCCTGCTGGTCATTTTTAAGTTTTTCACTTTCTTCCATAGATTTCTCCACAATTTCTTGGGGAGTTTTGACATTAACACAATATTCTAACCTCTCGGGCTCATGAACTGCTATTTTGTCTGTACAGCTTTTTACTTCTTTTAGGTCTTTGGGTTCTGTTTTATTTTCCTTCACCTCTACTTTAACAGGCTTGACATTTTCTTTAAAGGAATCACTTTCTTCTTTGACAGTTTGCTTTTCTTCATTGTTTTCTGAAGGTTTCTCTAATTTTACTATTACTGGCAATTTTATAATTTCTTTTTCTTCCACTTTCTCAATTTTCAGCGTATTTTCATCTTCTTTGACTACAGGAGGAGGAGGAAGGCTTTCCGATTCCACTGACTGTTCCTCCACCTCCTCTTTCTCTTCCTTGATTTTTAATTGATTTTCTGTTGACAGAGAAAAATAGCTATGAAACAACCAGGGGACCTACAGGATTACAAAGAACATCATCAAAACAATGGCACATCTAAAAAACCCGACAATCCAAAGTCTCACGCAAAGGAATCTTCTCTCATTGAATTATTAGAAACCCTGCTTGTCTAACGACATCATTAAATGAGTGGGCTGACAATTTTTAGATGTAGAATCACTGTTCAGTTTAATTATATACCAAGACATATCTAAATTTCATGGGGTTTTTATGCTTCTTTCAACAGACATCTCAGCCCCTTCCTCAGCAGTACCACAACACTTTAAGAGGATAAATAAAACCTAAGCACAGGACTGAAGTCTCACTTGAGTTTCCATGGCCTTCAAATGAAATTCCTCAGAGAAATCAGTCCCCTGTTTGCACATGTTTTTATTTCAGGATATACTTAGCTATTATGTTTCAACAGTTCAGAGAAAAGACATTCAGCATAATAACTTATGGAGTAATTCATCCAGGTTCTTGGGCAATGACTAGATCTTCTACATATGCACAGGATTCTACATTCACTTTACCTATTGTTTTTTAAACAACCAGTGAATACTAGCATATCCCAGAAAAACCTACAGAGCATAAAGAAACAGGGAATTCCACCTTGCCAACTCAGATTATTAAGGCTTGAAGTAGAGTTTCACCACTGCGAATAAGCCATAGAGCTATTTTGTTACTATGTACTTAAGCTTGTAATTTGTCATTACTGCAGCCTCTTGATATCTCAGGGTTTGTTTTACCATCCGTTTTGTGTCAGCCACCAACAGAACTAATCAGACAAAACACAGTATCACTACACAGACCAGAGCAACAGCTCCTACCAGCTGGAAGATGCTTTTACAGGCATGCAATAACTGCAAACAAAAAGATGATCTTTTTTTTGCTTCTACCTCGCCTCCCTTCATCCAAGCCAGCGTCGTTTTTTAACATGATGAGAGCTTCCCAAAGTGGTTAGAAATATACAGGGGAAAGTGCATGACAGCCAACAATTACATCAAAGAAAATAAGCATTTTAGAAAAGAGCAGTGAGGAAGAATTCACAGATTTTTATAATACTTTCAAATACGAACCATATAAATCTTAGCATTAGCACAACATGAAAGATACAGTGAAAGAAATAGTAATATTTTGAAGGATCAAGACTGGTTTTTTCCCCTTCATAGAAGCGATCCCCACTTGGAGCCCTTGTAAAAAAAGAAAAAGCTGGCTCTGTAGAGGTATTTGTCTGTAACAATGAGAAGAATGAGGTATTTTCTGTGTCTAAATTCTTCCCCCTTCCCTACATTTCTGTCCAAACTTGGTCCAATCATTTCTTCCCTTCACCTGCTGCTTTCTCCCAAACTTCACTACGGACCACCATAATCCCAAAACTCCTCCATACTGAAAATCAGCAAATGTTCCACAGTTAAAAACTCCCTGAACTTCTCATAATGTATTCCATATATACACAAAATTACTCAGTCAAAGCACAAGTTTTCTTAATGCTTCTTGAGTTAATCAGACCAGTAGGAAACATGTAAGCATTGGGTCGTGTTTACTTTGTTTTTGTATGAATTAATTTAAAGCAGCATGGAAAATGGCCAAAGCAAACAGGTATCAGGTCTTCTGCTATGTGTTTACTGCACCTTAGAAGGGCTTTGAGTGCAATCCTTGGACTACAAGGCAGAAAAACTACAGCTTCTCAACTTAAATCACTGCAAATATAAATAATTTCATTATTTGCTACATACACGGGACTGCTGGAACGAGTCCAGAGGAGGCCACGAAGATGCTCAGAGGGCTGGAGCACCTCTGCCTATGGAGACAGGCTGAGAGAGTTGGGGTTGTTCAGCCTGGAGAAGACTTCAAGGAGACCTTAGAGTCCTTTCCAGTAGAAATACAAGGCTACATGAGAGCTGGAGAGAGACTCTTGACACAGGTGTGGAGTGACAGGACAAGGGGGAATGGGTTTACACTGAGAGGGCAGGTTTAGATTGGGTACTAATGAAGAAGTTTTTAACAACGAGGTAGGTGAAACACTGGCACAGTGTCCCCACAGAGGTGATGGATGCACCATCCATGGAAATAGTCAAGGTCAGCCTGGACAGGGCTCTGAGCTACCAGATACAGTTTAGGATGCCCCTGCTCACTGCAGAGAGGTTTGACTTGACAGCCTTTAGATGTCCCATCCCATCCAAACTAGTCCGTGATTCTGCAGCTACTGCCTAGGGGTGATTCTGCACCCATACACAGCCTAATGCAAGTACTGAGTCAGGTGAGTGTGCCCCAAGATTTGGGGAATCACCTACAATGAGGATATTCATTAAAATGTTTTCAAATGGCTGCTCCTGAATTCAGTGTAAAGTAAAATTGTATCTGAAGAAGAGATCTCAATTAGATGATTTGGCTTGACTGAGACAAAGGCAAGATCAGTACATAGAATTAATCCTGCAGTGTTGGTAACCATGCAGGTTCTGCTGGCACTGACACGCAGAGTCAGATATTGGAAATGCCTTGGACTGAAAGGTAACTCTGCTGGTGACCATCACAATTTACTGCCATTTCTACAGTCTTTTTTTAATGCTCCCACAACAACTCCAGTTTCATCTAAACATGATATTTATTTCTTCTCTTCTACACTGTTGGTTGCACAAAGAAACATCAATAAAATAGCAGGTCTTTCTCTTCGATACTCAGAACCAAGACAGGTCCTAGCTAATTCTATATATCCAATTAACTCATACACATTTGAAGAAACATCTACTAACACACTGGAACACTTAAGTCTTGTTTCTCAGTGTGAAAATATTTTCTTGTATTTCAACAAGAAAATAATAGGAGGTAGTAAACCCGAGGTAAAATTACTTGGGAGAACAAGATTTTAGCTCTATTTCATGATTTTAAAAAATGATCAGAATATTGTAACAAAATACTTCAGGCTAACTGGCACTTCATAAAACCAGTGTACAAACCAACAGGTCAGAAAGTTAAGTACATATATGCAATGACATGATAATAAGAAAGGAAAATGTTCTTGGTTTTGATCTTAAAGATCTTTTCCAAACTAAATGATTCTATGAATCTAATAACAATACAGTGGAGACAGATAAGGACAGCTTCACTCCTACAATATTTTAGTATTTTTAATTATTTTAACTTAAGCTCATGTCTTTTTGAAAAATGATGTTGATTGTGAAACATTTGAGGAAAGAACATATATTTGTCTAATTCAAAAGCAAGAATAAACACACCCAATACTATATTGATTTTAATCACGGCATTGCACAGGCTCTTTTTTTTTTCAAATTTTAATGTTTCTAGAACGAGAAAAATTTGGCAACAGTTCTATGCCCCACAAAAATATACAACAATGATGAGCATTTACAATATTATATAAAGTGTACAGCAAAAATTTAAAAAACCTTAGAAAACAATTTGTACATAGCTCTTATAAATAAATTCTGGAGCTTAAATATGCACTAAAAACCTCAAAAATATTTATAATTTCAGAGTACTCAATATTTACTTGAACAGATTTTTTGTTTCTTTTTTGAAAAGGCCTAATTTAACATAGTAACTTTTCACAAAGCTGAAAATTCTAACATTGCTACAACACAACATTTAAAATTTGAGAAAAGAAGGCAGAAAACCTTGGGTAGCTGCTTCTTCGCCCTTTTTGGTGTCTTCATCTTCTATGCTTGGACTTTCACGTGATGAATTCTCCTGCTGAGAATTGTTATTTTTCAACAGGGCAGGATCAATCTGTGCTTTCAAGAGCTCGAGGGTCTCAGCAAGTTCATTGCGGTTTCTAGAAGTGAAAAAACATACTGCCTGATAAGTCAGTTACTTACTCTAAAAGGATTCTTAAAAAACACCCAAACACTATCTCCTTAAATGAACACTACCCTGAAAACCTTATAGAGTTATACAGTAAAAATACAAGCACATGCTTGTCCTACCAGAATGGCTGCAGCTCTGCAGTCAGAAGCCTTCCAATTTATCCATACCAAAATAAAATAAAGTTTTTGGAAAGCCCTTATCTATTTATCTGTCTCAATTCCTGTTGGGTCCAGATTCAGGCTGCTACTATTATTCTTGTATTCATTATCCTCTTTCCAATCCTCACTGATTTTTCTTTCCTTTTTCTTTTTTCTCTCAGCAGAGAAGTTTTAGCTTTCTGCTCATGCATGGAAGCGGCAATACACAATTCAAGTGAAATTTTCAGAAGCAATGAGCACAATAATTCAGATACTTTTTGCAGGTACACGTCCTAAGCACATGTAGCAAACACCACCAAGTTGTCCAGGAAACTCCAGCTACTGGAGTTATGACAGCAAGAAAATGTTGGTGCACATCTGTATGAATGTGAATCTCAGTCCTTACTTAAACTGCACATCTAACTATAAAAAAACACTGCAATGTATAAAGAATTGGAGCCATGACTGAACAGAGTCATTGTTTTCATAGTGGACTAGAAAAATAAGGCTCTCACATTTATTTTTCAAAGTCAATGTTCCACAATTTGTTTTCTCCAGGTTTACAGAAAGAAAGCAAGCTTGCAACAGCCCTGAGATGTGGAATCTCATGAGATTTAAAACCATTTCAGATTTCTGAATGCATTACTATGGATTTCTGCTGAGTGTTGGAACTGTCCCAGAAGAGCCCTGATTTCTTCTGCTTCTGGCAATGAACTTTGGAGTCTATAATGCCCGAAACAGATAAACACCACTCAGCTCTTGATCCGTTTGTTTAGATACATTTACTGTATTCACCCACAACAGCTGTCTAGATGTAACTAGCAGTAATGCTTATCATTTAATGGCCCGTTGTAGTGGTTTGAACAGTTCTGTACGTCTCCCTTGGGCACTAAAGTAATGGCAGTAAATAACCTGCAGATGGTTTGGGTTGGAACGGATCTTCAAAGATCATCTCATTCCAACCCCCCCGCCATGGACAGGGCCAACTTCCAGTAGACCATGTTGCTCAAAGCTCCATCCAGCCTGGTTTTGAACACTTCTTGGGATGGAGCAGCCACAGCTTCTCTGGGCAACCTGTGCCAGTGCCTCACCATCCTCACAGGAAAGAATTTCTGCCTGATATCTGATCTAAACCTGCCCTCTGTCAGTTTGAAGCCATTCCCCCTTGTTCTACCAAGGGGCATTGCCTCTGTGGAAAGTCCCTTTACACCTTTCTTGAGCCCCTGTAGGCACTGGAAGGGGCTTTAAGGTCTCCCTGGATCCTTCTCACCTCCAGGCTGAACAACTCCAACTGCCTCAGCCTGTCTTCACAGCAGAGGCGCTCCAGTCCTCTGAGCATCTCTAGTCCTCCTTGGTCTCCTCTAGATGCCCTCCAACAGGAGCAACTGCAGCATAATTCCCCCCACAACCAAATCTGTCCACTTGTAACTTTCTTAATAAAAATGAAGAAGAAGCAAGAGTATTCTATTTTCTGAGACCTTTAGCTGGCCAGTAAGCAATATGGAGCATTCATCCTCAAGAATGTCTTCTCTTGGTACCCCTTCTATATATTCATTGTAGCTTCATTAAGCAGGGAAAAAAATTACATGACGGCTGCTACCAACAAATCATCAAGTTATTTCTGTCTGTGATTTCTCAATAGAACATAGATGTGAAGGCAGAAAATCCCACTGTTGTTGAGTCCAACTCCATGAGAAATGAAGATTTATCAAAAGACATTTCTAAGCTCCATTTGCAAATAGCTAAAAATTATACAAAAGCAAAAAAAGAAGAGGAGGAAAAAAATTTTAAAAAAGAGGAATACCTAACAATGCACTTCCATGTGGACCCATCCTGGTCATCCTGCTCTTCAATGTACATCCTGACGTTATGCTCTTGGTCCAGTTGATACCAGTACATCAGGCCATCCTTGTCCCGCCCAATGGGCTGCAGGCGCATGGCATCAGCATCCTCCTCGTTAATGATATTCTTAAACTTGAGATTGTCATCAAACTGACATTCGCAGAGATACTGAAAAAAGTGAGAAAGCAGAAAGACTGTTAAAGTATCAAAAATATAAACAAAGAAGAAAATCAGCTCATTTCCTTTCAGTGGGATTTGGAACTTCTTTTCAGGCCTCTCTCTGTTGGATCTGTGTGTCAGCTGTAGCTCTGAGTTTTCCCCAGACCATGTTGTTTTCAAATGAGAGACAAGGTTGTATCTTGGTTTTCTAAGATGGCTAGCTTAGAAAGCTTATTCTAAATTTTTATTACATAGTACAAATGATCTCATTCTACACTAAAACCCATATATAACTTGGAACAAACCCTGACAGTAGTCTCAGGACTTGAAAAGATGAAGTCCTGTCTTTGCCTTTGGAATTAAGCAAAGGAACAATCATTTTTAAAGGTGTGTACTGCACAGGCAAATAGCTGTTGACAAAACACTAAGCACAAAACTATTTTTATACAAAGTGAGAAAAATATGCAAACAAAGTGCTGCATTCGATTTGGGCCCATCCCACTACAACAAACATCATGTCTGTTCAAGATCAGCTCT
Organism: Serilophus lunatus; assembly: GCA_013399895.1. NCBI lineage: Eukaryota > Metazoa > Chordata > Aves > Passeriformes > Eurylaimidae > Serilophus > Serilophus lunatus. Next base: position 98,238 of record VXBA01005705.1, on the reverse strand, counting down.
CTATTTAAGCTATTTTATTTATATAACTTATCCTTCAGTCAAGGTAAATTTGCAAGATGCTTAAGGGAGTGAAGAAGCAAAGACTCCAAGATACTTAAGTGAGTGAGGAAAAAGTAATTTAGAACCTTAGCTGATGAATGCGTACCTTCAGAATCCCCAGTTTGCATTCAACACTCATTTCTAGGTATCCTTTTTTTTCCATCTCCCAAGCCCAAGTGCTGTTGAATTCTTGGCATATCTGTCACAAACAAAATAAGCAGATTTCTAGGGTTAGGAGGTAAAAGCAACTTTAAATTTCTTTATTAGTAGTACCTTACTATGGTAACTAATTATACATGATCGCTTTGGGATTGCAGTCAGAAAGCCTCACATAAAAATAAAAACCAAAAATAAGGTAGGTAAGGTTAGCAAGCACTGAACCTCCACGGAAGAGTGGATCATTGAGACTCTCATTCACCACCACATTCTCTAAGCATCCTAAATTAGGTAGTACAGCTCTGGACTGGGAATCTATTCTTGTCTTTGCCGTGCAAATATCTCACATTTTTCTATTTCTGTCTATTAAGAATATAAATTCTCTCAAGTAGACATGATTTCTTATTACTCTCCTTACAGCAGTCAGTGCATAAGCTGCCAGGTCTCTTGGGGTGCCCTAAGTCCTTCAGCTGTACTGCAGATAACAAATGCAACTGCTACTCACTCCATGCTGTGGAATTATTATAGTTTAGAATATACCTTGGGCTTCAAGCTGCTTGATAAATATTTCAAAATATTTTAAGTTTAGCCAGTTTCAATTCATCTAAAGCAAATAAATACAACCAGACCAATATGGGGGGGCGGGAAACCAAGACAAAATAAGCATCAGTAGAGGATAAACAGATTGAATTAGTGTGAGCTCCAACAGTAACAGTGGAGAAGGAATTCCCTCTCCCCCTAAACAACTCAAGACATGCTTAAGACAACTCTCATGAGCAGAGACAAGCTGCTTATCAACTGAGGACACATGGTGGGATCTCCAGTCAGTGAGGCTGTTCCAGTGGAAATATCCATGAGGAGGTGAAAGATGATCACAGCTACATCTCCAGCTGATATTATTTTGAAATGCCACTACTGATTCACAACTGTCCAAATCAACAAATGAGGTGATGCTGCCCTTCAGTCTGCAAGCACGGACTCAATCAAAACAGTCTCCCAAACCACCAAATTATTATTAAATGTAAGAAACTACTTAGAAACCCTATCAGTCACATCTGAAAGCAGCTTTCTCTGGAAAGAGCAGGAAAAATAACCCTAAATTTCACCCACCAGAAGCACAGATCAGCAGATTCATATTGTAAAACTCTACCTGGACTCCAACCGAGAAAAGGGGCCACTACCACTCCACTATCCCCGGGGCCACATTCCTGATCCTCCACTATCCCGAGTACTGACGCCAGATCCTAAGTGGCCCAAGGGTAACCCCGCAGTTAGACCAGCTCAGCCACACCACATACCATACTCTGACTTTAAACTGTGATCTACAGAGAGCACTGAAGAGTGAGCTGGTCACAAGGAATCCTGCTGAAGAGCAGGTTTTCCTGCTGGAATACTATTCAGGGACCTCTCTGATGCAAAGCCAAAGCTCACAGCAGGAGACAATCGCTGCCCGCTCACGACACAAAATGAGGCTACTCTACTTTCTTACGTTAATCGTGTAATGTGAAGAACACTGGGAAACTGTGTATAAAAACCCTCGCTTGGGGCATATGCCAGTCCCTGTTCATTACTTAAAGTATGAAAACAGTAAGGAGAAGCTTCATGTGCTGTGGAAGTGTGTGACTGTCGAGGCAAAAGCTCCAAGACATCAGAGCTCATGAAGCATCTGTTCAAACTGAAACGACTATATTTTGACAATTAAAAACCAGATAATTGTGCTTTCTCCTGACAAGTGTTGTCACAACCCTGAACTACAGATCTCATTGATTCAGCCTCTGCTGAAATCTTAGTCTCTGCCTTCCATGAGGGGACATTTCACACTGATCAAAAAGCTGTCGCTTGCAGGAGCAGCTGCCTTCTGCATGCTCAAGAGTGGTCAGCACCTTCCCACCCAGCAAGACACCCTGGAACATCTCTCTCAAATACTTCCAAAGAAGCTACGATGGCACCCGACACTTACATGTTCCAAATATTCCCTTTAAACAACAAAAACACAGAATTATACAGAATTAACAAGGTTGGAAAAGACTGTAGAGATCATGAAGTCCAACCTTTTACCTAACTTAACTACCTATCCAACACCAATCCATCATCTAGACCACATCACCAAGTTCATCATCCAACCTATCCTTATACACATCCAGGGACAGTGACTCCACCACCTCCCTGGGAAGACCATTCCAATGGGAAATCGCTCTCTCTGTGAAGAAGTTTCTCCTAAAACAAGAAGGTGAAAGACACAGCAGAGGAGTCTGCTTGGGTGGGACTACTGACAGCTGAATTCTAACAATTGGGAACAAGCACATTCAGAACATGACAATTTTGGGTTGAAGGCTCCAGATGGACCAGTCCAGAGAAATCTTACTTTTATAAAAACACAAAATATACTTGACAGCAGTCAAGTAAAACATTTTGTCAGGAGATGGTTCAATGTCCCTTAACTATGTGTTTTTCAAAGAACAGCTAAGATGGACCTTTCCTCTTACTTGTTGGAATGCTTAGGACAAGCCATTTCTTTACCTCTGTCATACATAAACACTCTCTGTGCAGAGGAGACAAGTCAGGTTCCTGGAGCCCTACAGCCATTTTCTCCCAAAAAAAAACTAGTGAGCATGCTGGTGACCTAACTTGGGTAGTCCACCACCAGAAGAGGAAAGGGAAAGAACTCTGAACTACCACGTTCACTTCCTATCCCAAAATACATTCATTGTCAAAATACAAGCCACAGCATTGAGACAATTTTTATGATACTCTTTATAAGCACAACAGTCAAATGAAGTATATTTTAATTTATATTTTATTTTATAAATAGTTGGTATATAAACAAAACATAAGAATACATGCATAAATACCAAGAGCACGTAAATCCTCCACAAAAAGTTTCTGCCTAAAGAATATGGTCACATCTAGAATGTATCAAACCCTGTTTTAGCAAAGCCACACGTTAGTAGTTTCTAACAAAGGAAAAGCAGGTCAACTTTGCCTCTTAGAGTGCATCAATATAATGTGGAACAATACTGCAGGCATCAGAGAAGAATGCTCTCAGTGGTCTTGTACCTTTTCAGTTTTTCCTGCCTTTTGTGGTATTTCCCAATACTTTTCCTTGTTTTTCTAAAATAATTATATTCCTTTGAAATGGGGACAGAATTAGCATATGTTTCTAATTAGTCATATTCAAATTCCTTTGTTCTTCTAGGTTCCTTTGAACCACTGGCCAGAATAAGCTTCAAGTTAGCTCTGGAGATTGTTAAATGAAGTAGAATTTATTAATACTTACTTGGTCTTAATGGGGGTGTGCGGGAAGGTTTCCTTACCGCTTCCCCATCCTTTCAATGCCTGCTGAAGATTTTCCAAACTACTCCCTCACAAACTTGTTTTATCCCTCTGCTTTCTGCTTACAACACAACTGGTAAGTGGCTTCAATGGAGTACACATAAGTTCACGAGTCAGAGTTGGGTTTTCTCAGTTTGCTGCAATGGTTTTTGGGTTTATTAGGGAATTTAACACAACTCAAGTAACCACAGTACTTGATAATACGCAAAGTGCACAAAAGTTACATAAATTATTACATAATTAATTTTAAAAATTGCAATCAATACTTTACAACTGAAGAAGGGGTTAGTTAACCCAAGGCTCTTCAGCAGGTATATTCCCTGACAATATTCCCAATCCTAAAAATGTTGTCATCTTAAGGCTACACAAACCTCAAGACAAATCCCTGTTTCTGTAAGGCTTATAAATAGCACTTGAGGAGACAAACTGCAACTGGATTTGCCAAGTGCCTAATTTTTACTGTTGCTATTACCATGATGCTGTATTCCTAAGCAAGATGTGATTGTGGCTGTACAGACAAGAACAAGATTACAATTCTGTGGATGAAAAGACACATGGAACATATCCAGAGGGGAAATAATAACCCATTATTTTTGACTACCTGTGTATTTTTATTTCCTCAAGAAGTGTCAATTAAGCCGAAAACTAATTTGCATGTGAAGTGTCAACAACTGCACAGCTGCAATTAAAATACCAAGACAGAACTATGTGAAACTATGGGATGCTCTATTTTTACTGATGCATAACTACATTTTCATCTTAGCTGTGCCATTCTAAGCACACAGGTATAAATCACTGCAATACTTTCTTTTAGTATTAACACGTGTCACAAGACCTCTGTATGGTTAGTCCTTGTATGAATACCCACCAAAACACAGTAATTGCATCATATCCAGACAAGTGATACACAAATGAATGGCTACTGTGTAAATCCCTCTGCTCAATCCAGCCCACTTGTAGGCTGTCTTCTTTACTCAGTGCCTTAATGCTCAAAAAAGTATTTTCCTACCAAGTAGGAAGGTGGATACTCTTTTACATGCAGAAGATACCCTCTATTTTAAGAGGTGCTTTTACACAAGCCCAGGCAGACTGAAAGTTAAGCTGGGATCTGATGCAAGTAAAGTCTGGACACTCAGGTCGATGCTGGCACAGCACAGCCCAAAGCTTGCTGGAATTCATACCAAGGATTGCTCACACCACTTCTCATCACAACCATACCCCAGCATGGCAGAATAACACAACGTGCACATTGTACCTTGATCAAATATTTTTCCCATCTGTCTGCTGTGACAGACTTCCCAATCTTTCTCATCAGTTTCAAGTGAAGCTCCACCAATTCTTTTGGAACTGCAGTATTGAGAGAGAGAGAAAAAAAGAAAAAAAAAAAGAAGTTGTTAAGTCTGGTGCAAATATTCTTCAATGCTAAACACTGGTAACAGTGAAACACCACGATAAATTAAGAAATTTTATTCAAACATAGCAATGTCAAGCCTCCTGAAGAGCAGCCTCGCAACGAAGAGACAGAGGAAAGTCAATTTTTTGTCTTTCTGTTTATATTTATATTTACATGCCCTTCCTTCAGTTCAAGGAAACAGACCTCAGGGATAAATATGTAAAAATTTTTGCAGTGTTAAAACCACAACTGGACAGGAATTACTTCAGTCGAACATCTACAAAAATACCACTGCAAGCAGCACACCTGCAGCTGCCTCCAGAAACCCCGAAGCCGCACTCTGCACCATGCCTGCAATGCCACTGAACACAAACTATTTCTGGACAGGTACATGACACAGAAGAAACGTCCCAAAAACTCCATCCCCCCCAGATACAGCACTGCTATGTACTTACTCTCTTTTGTACTGGAGGGACAGAGAAGGACACAAGTTAAGGAGCTTGAGAAATGGAGGCCAAAAATGCTGCTGAGCACAGCTGCACCACTGCTGTCACAGAATCAAGGCTTCTTAACCAAATTTATGTATCTCTTAGTGTACGCTCCTCAGAAAAAACTTCAACAGCTCATCTTAGCTCACATCTGTGATTTATAAATCAATTTGGCACCACCAAGTGGCAAATTTGCAGAACATTACTTATAAAGCTGGTAAGTAGTGTAACTTTTAAAATATATACAATTGACAATTATTAATTCAACTCTACATGCCCAGGGACGTCAGCTTCCTCATTTGCAATTTGTTGAGAAAAACTTAAGAATTAACTTTTCAAGTACTTTTCTTTCTCTACTCTTTATGTACAATTTTATGTTCTAACTGCATTTTCATTACTCAATGCACACACAGGTTAAAAGCTTTAAATACAAGAGCTTTTATGATTGTAATTTATGATTATGGCTTTTCTGCTGGTCCAGTATTATTATTTGACACAACAGAAACAGCTGAGACCAAATCTATCTGTTCTAAACTTGAACATCGCTGAGATGTTCTTGCTTTTACTCATGTAAAAAGCATTCACATACCTGCAAATATCTTCTCAACATTTAACTTGCATTCACCTGACCTCTGCTCTGCCTTTCAATCAAATGCCTCTTTCATCAAACTGGTGTTTTACCAACTAAATATGTTCAAGTGAAAATAATGCTCCGGTTGCTTGAGAAATAAATCATGGCTGCTCCAGAAGTTTCGTACACAAACTCCTTCAATATACAAATACAGGAAGTACCAACACAATACCTCAAAAGGTCCATCTCTCCAATTCGGATAATGCATAAGCAACTCTAAACTAGCCCTAACTCGTTTTCTTTTATTCCATTTATATTTAATATTTCCACTGCCATTGCATATTGAAGACACCTAGCACATCTTTCTCCTTGCTTTGCCTGAAAATTGAGGCTCATCACAATTTTTAAAGGAACAAGATCAAAGGTCTTAACCCCAGAAAGTGCCAAGCACTTGGTACTAACAAAATTAAGCAAAAAGCACTTTATACACAAACAATTCCATCCAAGTTACCTCACACAATCAAACCTCAGCTTCTGTTTGTGTGACACAGAACAGAGCCAGAGTATTCAAAATCTTGCTGAATCAAAGCTTTTGTTCTGCATCTTTCTTTTCTTTCCTTGTTTTTAATCAGATCTCTTTTTTATGGGTAAATACTGATAGAAATCCTAGTTTAAAGATGCACAGGTGATTTGATTCAAATTATCAAATCCCTAGTCACCAGAAAATGCTCTGCTGGAGCATTAGTCTTAGAAAACACGAAGAACATGAAAAATTGGAATAATTTGCACACCCTTGGGTCAGCACTTCCTGTGAATTGTGTTAGCACCTATAGAAACCTCATTTCTTTTCCCAGATTCAGCATTTCAGCTCTTGCATTTCTAGGATCTTTGAGATGTTATCAACATGGTTACTTTCACAACCATCACAAAACACTTCAAATTATTACCCTTTAAAAATGCTTTTCATGTTTCTCACAATATCATTGACTAGATTTCTAGGGTGGCTTTTCCCCAGTTCCCCCGTAAGCACTGGAATCACACACTATCCTCCTGTTGTAAGGAAGGAGGTGGGAGGTTTGGAAAACTGAACTGGCATCCAGAGTGTGTGAAGCACAGCCTGACCAGCCTGAAATACCACAGGAGCAGAAGCCTGTGGGACTGATGAACAAACTCTACACTGAAACCAAAGGAACTGTAAATAATCCATGGATCACCTGCAGCAGCATACACCCGACTCATCCAGAAATACCAGCTAAGGGAGGAGGTGTAGGAAGGCTAAAGAGTGGTGAAAAATCTCTCCTTTCCCAGAGCACTTACCTGGCAAGGAGTAGATGTGCACAAGTAAATACAAGTGACATTTCAGTCCTCTCAGAAATGCACTGAACCTGACTAACTTTAAACTAACTTTTGTTCAGAATATAGAGAGAATTCTTGACAAGGGTTCATTGAATTGAGACATCAGTACAGTTCATTTTTACAACACTGTCCTATCCTACATGCAAAATGCCAGTGAGAAAGAACATGAGATGCAATTGTTTTGGGTTGTGTTGTTGGTTGGTTTCAAGAAATAGCAACTGTAAACTATCATCTCCTTTGCAAAATTTCATCTCCATTCAAAAGGGACCTGTATCACCCATTTCAGGGAATCATAATTAATATTTTGCCTTTGCTAAAATTTCACATAAGGGAAGGAACAACACATACAATCTTTCTTGCATAATTGCCATTCTGTGCAAGGTTCTGGCCAAAAAAGTGTGATGGAACACACTCAGAAAAAACTAAATCTGAAAGATCTTGTCAAACTTTTATGAAACCTTGATCTCTGGGAAATAACACAGGAGCTCTCTAAAACCTTCACAGAATATATTTAAGTGGTGGAGAAAATGCCAGGACTCTGTGCACAGGGCAAACAGAATTTGTACAGCACTATTATAAAAGAGCAACTGGCTCAAAGAATCAAGTACAATTAAACCACAGGGCCATCTGCTAGATATTCAAAAATATAGAGGAAGAAGTCAAGAACCAGGAAGAATGAGTCACTGTATGTGCAATTATAGGGCTTCTGGTGGAGTTCAGCCCATTTGTTAAGTCCTGCACTTTCCTGGAGGGCAGGCTCTTGTCTGGGTCTTCCAAAACATTCTTTGAACACTATTCTGTTCACTCCAACATTCCAGGGATCATCCCACATATCAGTCATACATTTCTAATAAATTTGGGAACAAAAATTGAAAGGGCAGAGAAAATGTATAAATGTGTGGAAACCCCATCAGCTGGTTAGAAAAGCTGTAACTTTCAAACATCTGCGCAACTGCAGATTAAAGAGCTGGTTGTGGGTACCCATTAAAACATCCCCATGAGACCATTAAAACATCCCCATGAGACCATAACCCCATTTCACCCCTATTGTTTTCCCTGGCAAAATGAATGTGGTCACAGCTCACCTGAAAAAAAAAAACAAACAGATGAAGAAAACAGAAAACATGCATGACAAATCCTGGGTCTGGAGCGAGGACAGGTGAACTCTTATTTGGAAAATTATTACAAATAAGAAACCTTCATATCAGAGGAGATCTGGAGTGCTGGACACAAAGATCAGAACCACGAGGTAGGCAGAGCACCTGGTACTGATGTGGACTGCAAAGCCAGTGCCTCCTGTCCTCCTCCAGGGCCAGTGGGAGAGAACTCTGAACCCTTCGTGCTGGGGGGATTTAGGACAAGGCAACAAAAAGTAAAACTGTGGGATGCAAAGGCTGCTGGCAGTTTTCATGCTCCACGAACACCAACAGGTCTTCCCAGTTATACTAGTAAAACCACATTCTAACTTGTTTTGGCAAGTGGAAGAATAAAAAAATGACTCATAAGACATACATGGCAAATATTTTCATTAACTGTATGTTCTTTTTCATCTTTCTGCCTTGACCAAAATTGCCTCTGTATGCTACGACTTCACTGCCAAATAAAACCATGCTAACCAAGTGTTCAGGTCCCTCTGCTGTGTGTGCTGAGGGAGTCATCCTGCAGGAACACCCAAAGGCAAGAGCATCCACTCTGACAGTGGAATGGGTTGCCCAGAGAAGCTGTGGATTCCCCATCCCTAGAAGTGTTCAAGGCCAGTGGGGTGGGGCTTGGAGCAGCCTGGTGCTGTGGAAGGTGCCCCTGCCCGTGGCAGGGACATTGGAATTAAGATGACCATTAAAGTTCCTTCTAACCCAAACTGTTCTATGGTAATTTACCACTTAGCCAATCTCACAGTAGCCATGCAGTTAATTCCTCTTACAGACAGGCCCTTAAGAATAAATTTGCTTAAAACCAGTCAGCTGCATCCCTTGCGAAAGGCACAAGAGCCCCCATAGACAAGTGACCACACTTCCAGCATCTTTAATATTCTCCTTCATTTCTGTGTGAAACCTGAAGTCCCATGAGCACCCTGAAGCAGCAAACATCTTGTCTTCTGTATTAGTTTCAACCAAAGAGAAGTTCCTCATCTGTTCCATTAAACAACTAGAAAACTGAAGATAAGAAAGGGAATATTATCTCCACTTCAGCACCCACACTGGTTTATGATAACATAAATATTCTTCTTGAAGAACTATCTAACTTGTTTCTAATCTCAACTCTTAATAAAATGAAAATGGAAGATCCTTCTAATTGGTATGTTTTAAGAAGTTTATAGATGGTACAGAAAAATGGCAGCCTTGGAATGAGAAATAAATGAAAGGAAAAACCCTCTAGTTTGAACCAGGGAAAAAACAACAGTGAACCAAAATCTGTGGTAATAAGGAGCCCCATCTTCATGCAGCAAGCTGCATAAAAAAAAATAAACTGGAAGCATGTGAACTCTGTAGTGATTCCCAACATGAAAAAGCAGTAGTTCCTGTTGCAAAGGAAAATTCTTATTTTCTGAGTCACTTGACCAGTATTATCCTACCAAGTTTTGTGCCCACAAAAAGAAGACACGCAGGAAAGAGGAAAAAATATAACTGCTCTCTGCCTCCTGAGTGAAAAGAGCAATTAAACATGCTGTCATTAAACTGCAGATCAAAACAGAAAGAACAAGTCACCAAGTAGCAGTTTTACATCCTGTTCCTAGAAAGATTGTTGGTAGGCATTACAAACCAACCAACCACTCTCACATTTAAATTACATTGTTATCCTAGGAAAGTACTTTGAAATCTGGATGCTCAGCAGCTAGATCCCTTTCATACAAATAGCCAAGTACCTTTATCTTTCTTATCTGTACAAACATCAATCAGAAGACTCTCAACTCACCTGGACTATTTGGAGCACAGGCCACTCTAAGTACCTAGCAAAGTTAAGGTTTTTATCTTGCTGACAAACCTCCTCTCTCTCATTCCCATGTGAAGATCCCAGCACTCCATCTCCTTCATGCTGTTTGAGAATTGTGATCAACATGGACAGTGCTTTGAATCAGGATCAAACTGCTTTTTCCACCCCCACTTCTTTCAGCAAGTTGTGTCACCAACATAATCAGCCTTGCTATCTTGCACTCTGACTTCACTGCAGAGTCCAGCCATTAATCCAGCACCACCAAGTCCTCCTCCTCCACTAAGCCATGTCCCTAAGTGCCACATCCACATGATTTCTGAACACTTCCAAGGATGGTGATTCCATCACTTACCTGGACAGCCAGTTCCAATGCTTGACAACCCTAATATTTTTCCTAACATCCAACCTAAACCTCCCCTGGCACAACTTGAGGCCATTTCCTCTCATCCTGTCACTTGTTACCTGGGAGAAGGGACCAACCTCCCACCTCCATCCAGTTGTACAGAGTGATAAGGTCTCCCCTGAGCCTCCTCTCCTCCAGGCTGAACAACCCCAGCTCCCTCAGTCACTCCACATCAGACTTGTGCTCCAGCTCCATTACCCTTCTCTGGGCAGCACCGCATCCAGCACCTCAAAGTCTTTCTTGTAGCGAGGGGCCCCAAAACTGAGTGTAGGATTTGAGGTGTGGCCTCACCAGTGCCGAGTGCAGGAGGACAATCACCGCCCTGGTCCTGCTGGTCACACTATTGCTGACACAGGCCAGGATGTCATTGCCCTTCTTGGCCACCTGGGCACACTGCTGGCTCGTGTTCAGCTGCTGTCAACCAGCACCTCCAAGTCCTTAACTACCAAGTATCTTTCCAGCCACTCTTCCCCAAACCCACAGCATTGCACTGAGCACCCTCTTTCCTCCCATTTTTTTCATGCTACCACCTTCCTTTGTCCATAATTCAATCTGATTATGTTTGTGCTCTGTAATGCCCACACCACCATCAGTCAGTCACTCTCTCAGTATATGTAAAACTGAGATTAACATAAGTGATTTCCATTGTCATAGGCATAAACTCTTGAAGCTGGAGTTAAAAACCATACCAACATAAACACAAATCCCCAGAGAGCTGTTGTTCAGCAGTCCCTCAGCAGTCAGAAGATGGTTTAATCTTTCACAAGCCCCCTCTGTTTCATTCCCTGGCTATTAAGTTCTTAGGAATGTTGGGGACTTTTTAAGCTAGTATATTAAGCAACAACAGAAAGGTTAACAAAAGCAACAGTGATGTTAGAATAAAGCATAACATTTAGGAAGAAAAGCATGCTGTACTGTGCAATGAAAAAGAAATGGAGGTAGAAAAAAAATCACTTGAAAACAATGGAGGAAAAAATAGCACACGATCTATTTTAGAAACTGGAAACAGCCCAGGAAAGACCACAAATGAAAGCCCAGTTTACTGCCTCAAAAAACATAATGAATAAAAAATGGGCTCCAGTCCATAAACTCAGGACACGTGAAGAGCAACTGAGAAAAACCAGGCTGTGCCAGCAACGTGCAAATAAGCACACTGCACTTGAGAAACAGGTACTGAAAACATATGAAATTGTCACTGATTGCCATTGTTCACATATTGTTCACAGTTAAATCACGTGTGCTGACCACACCACACATTACAACTATCACAAATCAAGAGCACTTGACTTACTGATCCTTAATTCGGGCATATGTCAACACCTGCCTCTGAAACTGCTGGGCCCACAGCCTACAAAAGCAAAGACTTGCAGCACAGGTATCTTTCATTCTGGCAAGTATAAATCAGAAAATTAGATCTAATATGACTCCAGGACTCTCTTGCCTGCTGAGGCATCTCTCTAAAACAAAGACATTTACACCATGAACAAAAAATCCTCCTTGTTTCCTTCCTTAGGCCTGAATTGTGTAATTATAATTCTCACATAAAGAGCAGGTTTGACAAAGGTGAAAAGTAATCACAAAGATTACACTTTAACAGTGGACTCAGGATTGCTTCACAGCTCCTCAGTGCAAGTGTGCACCTCTATGGCTTTTTGATACACTGGGTTAAGCCCACATAGGAGAAAAGCATCTTGCAGAGTACACTCACCCACCCACAGAGACGCCAGAAGCTGTAAGGTGACCTGTTTGTCTGTGCAAGACACCGAGGTGCCTGACAGAAAGCACAGGCAGGGTTAGGAGCCCTAACCAAGAGAAGCAGCAGGTTGATCAGACGGGTTGATCCGACTGCAGTAAGAAACACTAAGGAGCCATATCATGGGAAGCACAACCCCTCTGGAGAAGTACCAGCAGCAACAGGAGGATTTACACCCAGATCTCAGTGTGGACTGAGGCACTTGCTGACCATTACAGCAATGGAAGCTCACACTTGCCAGAAAGGGTGTAAGCAAAACAAGTTGAGATGGCAATGCTCATCTCATTCACCTCTTGATCTAACGCTAAATGGTAACACGGGCACTCAAGGAGTGGTAACATTTAATGCAGTGTCTTCATTCACTGGCAGAAGGATCAAAATCACAACACCCTCGTAGGAGGGCGGCCCAGCTGCAAGGCACAGCAAGCAGCTAGAAAAGAAACACAAAAACAAGGGACCAAAGAAAAAATTGTCATTCTAATTCCTGTGGAAAGGAGCTTAAGCTTTTGTCCCTACACTGAGCTCCTGGAATTTTTTAGCTGTCTTGCCATTAAAAACTAGGAGATGTCAGCAGCATAGCAGTGGGATTCATTTAAGCAAATGCAGATATTTACACCTGAGCTAATTCCATGTAATCCATTTATAACCCACAGAGACAAATACACTTCTAGGAAGAGTCAGCTCATCCTAAAGCAAAACATCTGAGCTCTGCTAAACACATTGGAAGAGATTAATTCAGTTGTAGAGTGTCTGGCAACTTTTCTCAGTGTATGCCAGGCCTTGGGGGAAGGTCTTCAGAGACACAGGAGTACTATCAGTTATGGGGGAGGGTACATCTCGTTCTTAAACCCTTACCTAAGCTCTCATGCTCCCTGTCGGACACAAAAGCACCACTGCAGACCTGACCTTAGTCCATACAGTCCATCCATGCACAGGCATTTCTGGCACACAAAATCAAATGTCCAAGCATGGCAGCATTTCATTTCAGACAAAAAGACCTTATATCCTGCTACGTTAAACTGAAGTATTCTTCGTGCAGGAAATTCAGTCAAAAATCAAAGACTAAACACAGGAACATGGACTCGTATCCATCAGTAACTAAGAAGCCTTCAGCTTTATTTGGCTTTTTTCAAGTAACAAATATAATGAGCTTCTTTTAATGTGTTCTGTTAGAGGGTAAATTGAATGAAAGTCCTTTTTTTAGCTCAATATGTGAAAACAGGAGCAAATGTAAATGGATTTTAATCTCTTACTTTGCTTAGTTAGTAGAACTAAAAATGTGTTGTATTTTGCTAAATTTCCCAGGTATTCTCTGAGTATTAACATTAAAAGCAGTAACATAAGGAGGATGCTGATCACACTAAAAAAAAAAAAAAAAATCACTTTCTTCCACATCTCTCACTTGAATAAAAAGGTAGTATTAAAAAAATCAGAGCAGGTTGAATAAAAATCACTTGTTTTAGAAAAGTTTCTCTATCGATGGTAGAGGTTACCATTCCTCAAACTTCAGATGAAAAAAAAGGAAACCCAACAAAAACCACCACAAATATTTATCTTCTTTCATTGTATCAGATGAAATCTACTACACAGACATTGTCCTTCTGTGAGTATGTTTTTTCCCCAGTCACCTGCACTTCAAGTAAGTCTCATTTATATACTTTGGGATTCACTGTTTTACCTTTCATTTACCAAGAACTTTAGTGAACACAATGGGTAAATATTTCTTGGTAGTTTCTCTGTAACTGAAACATTGCAGACACCTCTGCTTGAAAACCTAGTCTTGCAAACCACAGTATTTTTAACAATAAATGCTTTTCATTTACTGGATCCTAAAGTACAAGAATATAACCATGCTACAAAGATGTACATTTCATATTTTTCAAGACATCCACCAATGACTAACTTGTGGAGAAAAATTGGAGTACTGCCTAGTAGGCATTCGGTATTTGACAGACAGCAGCATTATGTGAACATGAGGGTTTTTTAAGGATCAGCATAAGCAAACTTTGAAGGTAAAACCAAGGGGAGTAATTCTACAAAGCATAACATGCTTCCCCATCAGCTGGAAATAAGTAACTGCATGTTTGTCCTGCTCTAAGGGGACATCAGTTCATTGGTCTATCAGCAGTGCAAGTGAAAAATTAAAATAGTTTTTAAAAGTATCAGATATCTACAATGAGATGCATCACTTCACAGAAACTTGGGCAAAGCAGTCCTAAGGAAGCAGTATTTCTAGCAGCTGACAAAGATTTCCATGGAAGGAGGCACTCACACAGCTGGATCAAACTCACTCCACAGATGAATTCATGATCACAAACCAACAGTTTTATAACTTTAATTAAATTAAAACAGAATCTGAGGCTTCTCTGAAATGGTGTCACAGCTAGTAGCAACTTCTCCAGTGTATCTTAAGAAACCCAGGAAGAATAGAAATTTGAAAAGCAAAACTGACCAAGACAGTTGCCTGACAAAGTGCTAATGGTGCACAAAAACACAGTGTGGCTTTTGACCAACTTCCTTATGTCTAGATCTAAAATGAAGACTTATTTGGACTTAAAGGAAAAGCAAACCACTTATGTCCTCTTGCGAGCTGACACTTGAATTTCATACAAAGAGAAGACTTGTAAAAGTTTCATTCCCTGAAACAACCAACTCCTCAGTACGACACGGACAAACTCATGTTTTGGCCTGTGAACACTATTCAAATACCTACCCCTGTTAACATGATTCTTTTAACTGCAAGAAACAGCTGTTGTGGCTTCTCAGGTGAGCCAAGACTATTACCTTTGGGTCGACATCACCTCCCATCTGCCTCGGCAGCCTCAGAGCCACAGACCCCTTTGCCAGGCTGCCAGCACTGCTCTCTCTCCATAGCTCTAACTCAAGCTGCCTTGCCTTCAACCACCTCTTACTTTCTAATTAAAAGTTGTGCAAGACAAAGGAAACAGCCTGAAGGGACACCGAGTTTCTAGCTATTGTTTCCACCTTGGCATCAGTCAATCTTCACGTTTGAGGCACAAAACCTCCAGCCTACACAAGCACACGTGGATGCTGTCAGGATCAGGGAAGAGCCAGAGGCAGAAAGGAAGTGTCACAAAGTAACGTGCACTCAAATCCTCCCACTGAATTGGCTTCCCAAAAAACACAGCAGCATCCAAAAATTATAAAACTTCTGACATCAAATCCTTCCCTTCCCATGTAGAATCAAGCGGACAGAAAGGCAGCTGAACAAACCTGGGCATGTTCACACAAAAGAGAACAATGAGGCACAATGCGTGTAATCCATCACTGGGTGTGACAGTGACCACTAGCTGCTGCTTCAGGATTTGGGGTTACACAGCACACACACAAAATTACCTGCCCCCAGGTCAGCTTTGAACCACCTCTTTCACAGAGCCTGGCTTAACTTAAAAGCAAGAAAGTTCATGTTATTAGTTTTATTTCTAAATATTTTCACTACGGCTCAGTATTCATCAGTCTCTAAACCTTTCTGAGCTCTGATCTCAGTAATAATTTGCAGCAATCGACTGCAATTGCAGAACATGTGAAAGGCATTTAAATGTCAATTACTTTTGAGTTTCATTCAAAGCACCGTTTTTCTGGTTTTACAATATAAAAGCAATGCAAAACTCTAGGAGCCTTGCTTTGAATACTTTTCTAAAAATCTCCTCTGAGTACAAGCTTCAAACAGACCTCTTAATTTTTGCGTTATCTTTCAAGATGGAGCTGCCGTATCTGAGCACCAAAATCAAGATACAGACAAACAAGCAACCAACAAAACAAGAGATAGATACACGCACTCAAAATAATACATCCTCCAAGATTCTCAGCCCATTCTTCGTGCTATCTGGTATTTTGCTAATTTTAGAACTCCCGCTCCATGTTAACAGGCATGCTTTGCTCTGACCTATCACGAGACTACTCTACTTTGTTGAGCAAACAGCTAATTTAAAATATTCTGGGATGTATTTGTTATAAACATTTTCCCTTCTAATGCATACTTATAACTCTCCTTCTTTTGCAGTTTTGTTGCCCATATGCAACACTATTTTATCCACAGCAGTGTTGCTCCTTAGGCTGAATTAGCCATCTTAACCTTGAGCTTTTTAAAAACAACTCACCTCCTGTTTTCTGGGCAAATGAGATTAAATAAAAAATAAAAATTGAAGAATTAAAAATCAGATCCAATCGAAATAAAATTCTACATTATTTGTTCTACAGTGACCAATAAAAAGCAACCTCTTGTTTGATCAGTTCCAGGTTTATGAAAGTGCTTCCCCTCTGAGCCGATGACCACCCTGGATGCTGACTCACATTCAGTGGTTGCCTTGGCCTGAGTGATGCACCCTCATGTTCTTCCATCCCTCTGCCAGGGAGGGCTGTCAGGGATGAACAGAAAGCAAAGCCACTCCTCAGCTAGTCCTAACTTAAAACTGACAGCATGAACAAAGACCACTGGCAACATCAGCCTGCATTAACACGCGGGGCTGTGGACTGCAATGGCTAAACACACACTCCATGGCTCACCAGATTCCTTCTGCCACAAAGGATCACGTCAAAGGAAGGGTTGGGCAGGAGTTACTATTTGGGTCACGCCAGGCAATGTTCTGGAACACAAGTCAACCACTTCAGCCAGTGACCTCCTTAAAGATTTGCCATCTGCGTGTACGTACCTGTAGAGCACGAGCCATCCATCTGCATTTCAGAACAACTACCCGTGGTTTCAAAAGAAAATAAAGTGTTTTTCTCTGGAGAATTGCTACTACAACTATTAGAGCTATGAAATTACAATTTCATAAAGTTTATCAAAACCAGATGTAAAAGCTCTTTGCTTTTGATTCCCTAAATCTTTGATCAACTCTTTAAAATGTGCATTTTCCACTTCTGTACTCAAATACACATTTGTGTATTTTTTAACAGCTGTATTTCTGAACTTCTTCTGAAAGCCAATGTAATGTCTAATCCTGGCAACTCAGCATGCTCCCACATTATTAGCATGTTCCACATCATTTCCTGACACTTCAGTTTTATCACATTTTATCTTTATTGCCAGAAAGACAACTGAATATCACAAAGACAACTTGATATCACAAATTAGCCTAATAATCACACCTTATGCAAAGAGGTTATTTAAGTCCTCAGCAACATGCTTATTCTAATCATTGCATTGCAGCCGATGATTTTAGCCACACATTTCCTAGATTTTCTTTTTCCTTTTTATGTAAGATGATTCTCTGCTCACAGTGCTACACAAATCCACCTTGGACTTTTTAGCTCCCTTCTACTGCCACCTATGAGCACATTCTCCTCCTGGACTTCACCAGGGTTAGATTCCCACCTTTCACACAATTTTTACTTGGCATACAAAGCCAGACACTTAGCCCTCAGGCTTACCTTCACCATCCTACTCCTATTTGTCAGACAAACGTGTGTTCACAGACCTCTATGACCACCCCTTCTTGTCTCCCCTCTTATAAAGGTTAAGCCTTGCAAAAGCTCCCTTGCTGATGTAACAATTTTTCTTACCTACTGTCAAACTTCCTTAACCTTCCTACAGAGTGCCAATATGCTATTTAGGAGGTCAGCTAACGTCACCTGCTACAGAATTCATCTAAGCTTAGATATGTATTTCAAGGGATACTTTTGCCACTCCATGGAAGCATCTTTTGCAAAGCAAGGCATTCAAACAGCCACTTCAGGCCACCTTGAGCTGGTTCCCTTTCAACTACCACGTCCAGGCAATAATGGATTGTTTTCAGGTGGAGGTTTTTTGGTTGTTTTTGCATCCCACCACACAGCTCTCCACCTTCGATACTTTATTGCAATGTTGTGAGGAAAGATAACACAGATACCTCCTCAAAAATGCCAGGAGTGGAAGGATTTAGGAAAATTTACTTCCAAAGGCAAGAACACTAAAGCAATCTAAAGACCATTAAAGCTAACGGTCCTTACAGCCAGGGAAAGACACCCTCTTGTTCTTCTCAGGGCTTTTACCATCCCCAGCACCTCCTGCCCCAATGGGGACTTTCAAACAAAAACTTCTGCAAGAACTTATCTTCTTACAGCAGGAAGAGTTTCTCTGGAATGCAGGAGGAGAGCAAAAACCTACACAAGGCTGGGACGGATGGCTCCTTATCACATGAGAAAATTCCTGAGCAAACATAATCCTTCATTTCCCCAAATTAAGTCCCCCGAAACGTCCACCTACCCCTACAAAGGTACTGTTGGTAACTGCAAGAACGCCACACTGCAGGCTCTAGGACCCAACTAAAATTTCTGCACTTTATCATCTACTAATTAATACAGCTTTTGTGAACCATTGCAGCTCATTCTCAGGAGGAAACCTTTATAACCCTGGTAGTCATTAATACTAAAAGGCAATAAACATGCCCTGGCACTTGTGCTCCTAGACAGCTGTAGATGAGTTGGAAAAGAGCCAGGGCAGTACCAGAAGGACACCGAGGGCAGTAGGAAATAAAGTATTTACTCACAAACTTAAACAACCACCTTCTTTCAGCATACCAGTGGTTCAGGACAACTGTTCAGGAAAACAGTATAGCCCTAGACAACCAAAAAAACTCTGTAACAACCACCATTTTCCTGGAAAAGAGGATTTTCAAGGTTAGGAGAGGTGAGGTACAACTCATTTGCTATCCATTCTTCAAATATCAACCGAGCCTTTGAGTTCAAGAGTAAGCAGCATTTTTCTCCAAAGTACTAAAAGACCTAAATTATCATAATGGAAAGAAATTGAATACTAAAACATAGCTGCTGGAACACAAGAATCTTGAGAAATAGGCCTTCCCTCAACTTAGAGAAGTTGTTTGTTTCCCCCAGACCACTACAGACATCAACGTGGTCCCAATTTCTGCTGTAGTTCTGAGAAATTCTGTTGCTTGTGCTTTAAGGGTTTTGATTGGCTCTTGGGGAAGAGAAATAACTCTATCAGGATGACAACAAATGGCATATATGAGAGACTGACAAATGCTAGAAGCTACTAAGAAATACTTTTTAATGCTAAAATCTTTGTTGAGGTTCGTAGACCAGTCAGAGCAAAGGCAAGTTCATTGATTCAGGAAGAAAAAGGGAGAGGAGAGAGAGTAATGAAACAGGGTGGAAAGATCATCTTCATGTTATGAATAGCCACAGACCTTGCTATTCCACAACTGGAACAAACTGTGCTATTCATCACCTCCCCATCACCTGCTCCTTCTTGCCACTTCAGTCCTCCAGTAGGTCTTGTCCTCTCCTTCAACCCCACACAAAGGAATTCTCTCCATCATCAGGACTGATCAGCATGGGCTCACTAAAGGTAAATCATGCTTGGCCAAGCCGACTGCCTTCTATGATGAAACAACCCGGATGAATGAGGGGAAGGCAGTGGATATTGTCTACCTTGACTTGAGCACGGATTTCAACACTGTCTCTCAACACTCCCATAGGCAAACTGAGGAAGTGTGGACTGGATGAGTGGACCAAGAGGTGTATTATGGACTGGCTGAATGGCAGATCCCAGAGGGCTGTAATCAGCAGCACAGGGTCTAGTTGGAGGCTTGTGGTGTACCCCAAGAGTCAATCATGAGCCCAGCACTGTTTAACTTATCCATCAGTAACTTGGACAAAATGGCAGATGCCTCCTCAGCAACTTCACTGGCAGGAGGAGTGGCTGATACCCTGGGGGGCTGTGCAGCTCTTCAGAAGGGCCTCAACAGGCTGGAGAGATGGATAAAGAAGAATATACTGAAATTCAACAAAGGCAAATGCAGGGTCCTGCGCATGGGGAAGAACAATCCCACGGTACCAGTACAGGCTGGGGACTGACCTGGAAAGCAGCTCTGTGGAGAAGGACCTAGGGGTCCTGGAGGACAACAAGCTGTCCATGAGCCAGCAGTGTGTCCCTGTGGTCAAGCAGGCCAATGGTATCATGGAGTGCACTAGGAAGAGCATTGCTAGCAGGTCGAGGAGGTGACCCTGACCATCTACTCAGCCTTGGTGAGGTGCATCTGGAAGGCTGTGTCCAGCCTGGGCTCCTCAGTAAGGAAAGGCATGGAGCTCATGGGGCAGGCCCAGCAGAGGGCAACAAAGATGATTAAGGGACTGGAAGCATTGCTTTTACAAGAAAAGGCAGAGGAAACTGAGCCTGTTCAGCCACAGAAAGAAACAACTGAGAGGGGAACCTCATCCATTTATGTAAGTATGTGCAGAGAGGGTGCCCAGAAGGAGCCAGGCTCTCCTCAGTGGTGCTAAGCAATAAGCAGAAACTGATGCACAGGAAGTTCCACCTGAACATGAGGTAGAACTTCTTTGCTGTGCAGGTGACTGAGCACTGGAACAGATTGCCCAGAGAGGTTGTGGAGTCTCCCTCAACAGAGATATTCAAGAACTGTCTGGATGCAATCCTGTGCCAAGTGCTGTGGGATGACGCTGCTTGAGCGGAGAAATTGGACCAGATGACCCACTGCGGTGCCTTCCAATCTCACCCACTCTGTGATTCTGTAACATACACATCATCCGTGGGATGAGCTCAGAAGTGTGTGTGTACCAAGTAGTGGGCACTAAAAACTGCATGTGTATCAACTAACTTCTTACACCAGACAATACTAGCTTGAAGTAATTCCAAACAAGAGAAAACAGTTGATGGTGAGAGAAGAAAGCTCAGGAACATCTGCACGTGTGTGCAGACACAGTATTCTGAGAAACTCTCACAGCTTCTGCAGACCTCTGGAGCTGGCCAGGACCAAGGACCAGGTACAGTGCTGATGGGTCGCTGGACAAAACATACCTTCCATCTTATATGCGACGATGGTGCCAACCCACAACTCACTCTGATGTTCACAGAGTTCTTCGATACAAACATACCACAGTACATGCCATGGGCCTTCTTTCACTGAACATCATCTCCCACTGACCAGAAGAATTTCCATCAACATTCCTGGTTCTTATACACTTGTCCTGAAATAAGCTTTAAGACTCTGACTTACAAGTAATATCAGAAGCTTTTCCTCCCATTCTGTACCATCCAAACTGTGCTGGAATTCAATAAAGTCACCTACTGAAAGGACACTGCTCTTCTCTGGTGGAGACATGTGGTCCAACAGGACCTGCATAATCTCTAGAAAGGCTGAGCTCTGAGAGGCGGCTTCAGATATCATTTGACTCACGTGCACCTGGAAAGCAGCATCCCAAGTTCCTTTTTTCCATTCCATATGGCATTCTGCCATCTCTTTCAGATGGGCAGTGTTACTGGGAAGAGATGGAACTGCGTCTCTCTGTAGAAGTACAGTGTTTTCCTGTCTTCTACGTTGGTTCTACTGTCTTCTAGGTGTGGAGTCTAGTTAAAACTGGCATTGACAGCCTAAATATAGACGCACGCCTGGATAAACTGACATGCCAGCTTAACATGCAAAGGTATGAAGTCTCCCCATGGAAAACCTCATAAAATAGGAATAGTTAAAGACATGCATTCATACTCCTATCATGAAATAATTAATTCCAAGAAAAACTTCACTTCTTAAAGGAATAACTGAAAAGCACGTGTGGATATGGCACACTGACCTTAAAGTCAGATTAACTTACAGGGACTGAAGTATAGGCAAGGGGAGTTCATTCATGGCAATTAATGCAAAAGTCAGAACAAGAATGATCCCCTGCTACTTACTTTCTCAGAGTTTGACCTCATTACACTGTTTGAGAATATCAGCTCCAAGCCACTGAAGCCCACCTTCAACAAAGGAGTTAATCTGATGGCTGGAAACATGGGTGTAGAACTGCCACCACACTCAAAAATCAAATCAGCACAGAATATACCATATATATTCATATATATATATATATTCTAAAGTCTACTAGACGTGTTTTTATTCTCCAATCGTTAGTCGCTAAGTTAAAAAGGCAGCATTTTACTAACAGGTGGTGGATTAATAGATTTGACATAAATGTTTTGGTTCAGTCCCCAGGTGCAGGAGAAAAGCAATGATCTACTTCTATTCCACACACACACAGTCAGGTCAGCCTGCATTCAGGTGGTAACTACTTGACTGATTTGGAACAGCAGTTTAATTTCTTACTCACAAGGGAAAGGGTGTGAAAAGACATGAACACTCAGACCTGCAGAGCAGATGAGAAGTGTTACCTCTGACTGGCTGATGCAGCTTCATGGCAGAAGCAGGACTGTAATACTGATTAGCCACACACTTCATATGGTTAATGAAAAAGATGCAGCAATGTATAATGTGTGAATAAACTCAACCCATTCAGCATCACAGACACTACCAAGGCTGTAGCAGAACCTGGTCACTTACACAAGAGGACACTACAGGAATAAATCTTTCTGCATTGAAACCAGATCATAAATCTCATGTACAGTATCAATTATTAAATTTTATGAGAAGCAGTGTTTGACAGTACTTCCCTATCACATTTATCACCTACTTTTAACACTAACCAATCTACTGTGGATATTACACTTTACCTAAGAGTCATCTCAAACCCCATAACTTCTGATCAACAGTATACACACACACACGCTTGATATCAAACATTTAATGTGATTTTCCTTGTATTTACAGAGCACCCTTTCACTACCCTTGTCATTAGGAACACACCTAATCCTGAGCTTGAAACACTGCCAAACTCCTTGCCATTAGGTATAGTTGGCTTTTGCTCGCTGGATTAAACGGCTACAAAGTTTCAGGTACCTTTCTCCCATGCAAATACTCAACAGCAGTTTAAGTCAACATTAATTGTTAATTTCTTCACAGAATGGTAAGAACCCTTAAGCTTAATGTAGTATAGCTCTCCAGAGGTGCTGGAATGACAACAAAAAAACCCAGGCACAACCTACTGAAAACAAATGAATTTGGCATCTAAATTAACTTGGAAAAAAGGTGTTGGGTGTCTAGAAAATTGAAGAAAAACACAGCAGCTTATAAAATATAACTTACTGCTTTGAAGCATGGTAGCTCCAAAGACCTTTTATTCAGGTCTACAATGTAGTATCAGGTATTCTCTACTGAAAAAAAAAATTAAAGAAACTATAAATGGCCTGCACAGATTTTCCATAAGCTGCCAACATTAACCTCAACTCTCTTTATAAAGAAAGAAAGAAAAGGGAAGAGAACATTTAGAAAAAAGAACCTCCTACCAGACCATCTGCACCTCACCATGTCCTTCCTTGCATCATTTAAACCCCAGCCAACACCTGAAGAGTGTTTTTATTCGCAGGCTCCAAACAAACACAACACATTCAGGCTGTATTTAAGCAACACACCTGTAGGCTGGGTCAGCCTGTCAGGGGGATAAAGAAGTTTGATCTGCAGGGCAGATACAGCAGAGAGCTCAGACTGGGAATGCACACCAAACACACCTCTAGCCCTGAGCTTTGGTGGCAGGATTTTGATGCTGTGCTGCTGACAGAACACACAAAGCACGTGCACTCATCACCACTGCGAGGATGAACAAACCAAGCACAGTGCTAAGAAAAGCCTACCAAAAAAAACCCACCAAACAACCAAACCCCAATGAGCTAATGCAGCCCAGCACCCTTTGGAAGATGCCATTCACCTCTGGGAGAGATTTCCCCATTCACACACCAGGGAACCTGGCAAACCAGCAAGTGTTCTGCGTAGTCATGTGTAAAATTAGACCTCTGTTGTGCACACTAACATTCTACTAATATTTTCATTCACAAGAGACCAAGTGCTTAATTAACATTTATACTGATTCTCAAGCTATTTACCAACACAAAGGAGGTGGTGACTTGATATCATGGTTCTTTAAACACAGATATAGCTCTTGCTCCCCCTTACCATATATTTACTATTTAAATTTGCAACTGCTCTTCTGCTGCAAGTAAAAACTCTCAGTAAACAAAAACAAAACAGTGTGTTTGTTAGAATAAAAAGAACAAGTATTAGCTTCCTGTGATTATTTGTTCCGGTTTGCAGCTTTGCCTTTGGAAGCAAGCAGAGGCAAAGGAGATGCAGTACCCTGGCACACTGCAGGATGATCTGTATGGTTACCTTACTTTTGCATCTAGTAGTACAGTAATAGGGTTGCAATGACATCTCCCAGACCTCATAAGTTCCATTTAAAACCATATTTTGGGTTGTTGTGCTGGAATTTGAGGAGATAAGAAGTCATTTTCTTCATAATGGGCAATGTGGGGCTGTGGTTTTGATCTGTGCTCACAACAGTGTTGATAACCCTAGAATGGTTTGGGTTGGAAGGCACCTTAAGGATCACCTCGTTCTAACCCCCCTGCCATGGGCAGGGACAACTTCCACTAGAGCAGGTTCCTCAGGGCCCCATCCAGCCTGGCCTTGAGCACTTCCAGGGATGGGGCAGCCACGGCTTTCCTGGGCAGCCTGTGCCAGGGAAGAGCAGGTGTTCCCATTGCTGCTGAGCAGCTCTCACAGAGCCAAGGCCTCTCCTGCTCCTCACCTCACCCCACCAGGGACGGGGCTGGGGGTGCACAAGGGTTTGGGAGGGGACACAGCCGACCCCAAGGGGACATCCCAGGTCATACAGCATGCAGAGCTGAGGGAAGAACAAGCAATGTTGGGAATGATTGCACTGGTCTTCCCAGGTCACTCTTGAGCCCTGCTGTCCTTCCTGGAGACACTTGCACACCTTCCTGCCGGTGGGAAGGGAGGAAGAAATTCCTCGTATTGCTTTCCCTATTAAACTGTTTTTATCTCAGCCCACTGCTTTCCTCACTTTTATCCTTCCAATTCCCTACCCCATCCCACCAGAGGAGTAGTAGAGCTGAGTTGCTGACTGGGATTAAATCACAGCTGTTGCTTTTTAATAAAACCTACAAGGAACCATTTAAGTTTTGAGGTACATCAACTAGCAAATCTGTGAGTTAACACTGTCACCATCTCAACAGACACTCAACTTCACTCCTTCCTAAGAAGTCTGTCATAATTCCAACCCAAGTCATAACACTGCAAGAATAACAAGCAAGAATAAGCATTCATAAAGGCAAGATAATTTTTCTTCATAGAATAAAACCTTCACCAGATAACTACAGATCTCATTACCTCTCTGAATAGTTCCAACTTTCAAGTGAGCCCCCAGGCAGAAAAGCAAAGCTATTTTATCACACATGCAGCCTTTGTAAGAAGACTATTTCCAGGGCTACCAGTTTAACCCACTGTTCAATAGTGATGGGTGAAATCAACACCACACATTCTTATTTGCCTATTCAAGTATGTTTTAGATTACCCACTAAATCCCAGAGAACACTTTAAATTGGTTTGTGCACCTTAAGACCATACCTGTGTACACGTGGTTAAAACATCTACCCTGCTGCAAATGCAGATTCATTTGATACCTAAATTAGTCAGACTACTATTGAAGACTATTCACACCGGAGCACTGGTGTCCTCACTGCTTGTCCTGAAACTCTCAGGTAGGGCAGGTAACACAGCAAAGTTCAAATGCTGTCTGAGCATTAATGAGAATCTAAAATGCCCCTAAGAAAAAACTGAGAGCTTCCCACCTTTCAACATTGGCTCAGCATCCCTTCCTGTAAGGGAAGGTCACAGCTTGTTTCCTCAATAACCAGTAAGTTTTTTGTTCTGATTATTAACAGGGAAGAAAATACAGCTGTTATACAACCATTGAACAACATTCAAACTTCAGCACCTAGCTCTCCTTGGGGCTCCTAAATATGGAGGAAATAACTTCTGCTGGCATCTCCCAAGAGTAACTCTTCAGACAAGACAATATAGGCCATGTTTCAAAGTAAAAAAACTCACAAACAAACAAAACCCCAAAAACGTGTAACACTGCTGAGCACCAGAACAGTTTTAAAGATAACTAAGAAAACCCCTAAACCAATGACTCCCTTCCTTGATTACAAAATTAACATGGAGAGGAGTTAGAAATAGCTGTTATAGAGCAGTTGAGACTTAAAACTTGCTCTACTTTCTAAGAAATTCAGGAAAAAAATCCAATACTTTGAGCTATCCAATCCAATACTTAGCTATTTCCTTGGATTTTGTTATGTATTACTGCCACTGCAAATCCACTGTCAAGCAATGCTGGCACGAAAAGTGAAACTGACTGTATATAACTGCAACCCAAATCCCTTTTACATTCCAAGGAAAACTACATACAGTTGGCAAACAACAGACATCCAGAAATGAGAGAAGCACTTCCATTTTCAACCCATGTTTAGCAACTATATGACTCGTACCCTTAAAAACACCCCCTTGGGGGCAACTGGGAGCAACAATCCTACAGAAAAACCTGTTCACTGCAGCCATTCTTGCCAAGGCACAAAATACCCCAGGTGACAAGTACAGGCAGCACAGACCCAGCCCAGCCAGCTGGTTGTACCAAGGCAAAAGAAAGCCCCCGTCAGACCAGTTACCACACAAAGCATCGAGAATCACCCACGTTTGTTTTTCACAACTCCACACTTTCTTTCTTAGAGATGAGAAAATGCAACCAAATATCTACATGCAACATCATGTACACCAGACACAAGGAAAAAAAACAACCCAGCACTTCAGAGATTACGTTTTCAGAAGCTGCATCTGCTCCCATTTTGGGGGGGAAGGGTGGAAACAACCCTCTGACAGACAGGAAGGGAAAAAGCAAACAGAAGAAACAAACAGAGAAAAGTTTAAACGTTTGGAAAGTATCGAATCAGCCCACAATGCAAACTCCACATGCAAATTTGAAACCTCTTTAGAAAAGGGTTATGCAGCAAACACTACACTACTGACAACCCCTCCCCACCAAAAAGCAATTGATAGTCACCAGGAATTACTCTTATTTTTTTAGTCAAATGCAAATACCTGGAGCACAGGTCATTATCTCACCCTTTCAGTTTAACTCGTTCAGCAGTTCACAGAACAACACGAGAAAGTTACTCCTGCACGCCCAGGCGTTGTGTCTGCCCCACAATAAAGCATCACTTTTCTTTGCAGACCTTACTTTAAAAGGATTATTTTTAATAAAACTCCAAACTCTAACGTGCGCGGGTGGGCTTTGCAGCAGCTCAGCCAAACAAGGTTGTTCCTAACGCGCCCTCAAGAGCTGCAAGAGCGGTGGGGAACTGGACGCAAACCCCCATCTATCCAGGCAGTCAGCCCCGCTTTAGGAAGTTCGAGGCCGTTTTCACACCGGACGACACCTTAACGCACAGACGGGACACCCGCACCGGGCAAAAGGCGACTCCCCTCTCCGTGAGGAGACACCCCCGGGCCGCAGGAGGCAGAACCGAGCGGCTCCCGGCCCGGGCCGGTCCCGGCGAGGCTCCACCGGCAGCAGGAAGTTTCCACGGGCCCTCCCCGCGCGTGCGCGCCGAGCGCCGCGGCTCCCGAGGTGGCAGCAGCGCGGGGGGAACGGCCGAGGGAATCGCGGGGACGAGAGGGCAGGAGCAACAAGCTCCGACACACACACCCCCGCCCCTCTCCGTGTTCCTGCGGCCCGCCCTCCCCTCCCTGCTCTCTCGGCCCGGGCTCGCCCGTGTCCCGCCGCCGGGGAGACGGGATTCGGAGGGTCGCTCCTGGAGCGAGAGGGGAAGGAGGAGCGGCTGGGAAGCGGAGCGCACACATCCCACCCATCCATCCCTCCCTGCCTCCATCCCTCCCTCCGGCTCGCACGTCTCAGGTGGCGGCGGGGGAGCAGCCACGGNAAGTTATGTATCATGTAGCAAATTGTAGAATGGACCATGTGATTAGTAGGGCGATTGGGAAGAATGTGAGAGAGCCCGCCGCCAGCGCCGAGCTGAACGAAAATAGTTATTTCAGCTTCTCCCTCCTTTCTGCAAGGAGTCCCACCCGCACAGAGCTGGGGAACGAACCCGGAGAAACGGGGTGGGGGAGGAGAGGAAAGGAAAGGAGGGAGGGTCACAGGCGGCCCCCAGGGGCAAGGGGAAGGTCCCCACCTCCTTCCCGTGCCCCGCCGGCGGTGGACGCGGCCCTCACACAAACACAAATAGCTGCTCCCCCCCTCCCCCACCCCCCAAAAAAAGCAGGG
>VXBA01005705.1:0-69170 GCA_013399895.1 Serilophus lunatus | reverse complement strand
TGCGGGCGCGTGACGGACCCTCGGCGTGAGGGGGGCGGCGCCGGACCCGATCCCGATCCCGATCCTAGTCCTGGTCCTGGTCCCAGTGCCGATCTCGGTCCCGATCCCGGTCCTGATCCCGGTTCTGCCCCTGTGGTCCTGGTCCCGGTTCCGGTCTGGTCTGGTCCTTCTCCTTGCCACTGTACCAGTCCCGATCCCGGTCCCGGTCCCGGTGCCCCGTCACGCAGGGCCGCGTTTCAGGGGGTCCCTCCCGCCCCCCATCCCGTGGTGTTTCCGTGCCCTCGATCCCTGCCCCCTCCTCGGCGTGTTCCCGAGTGTTGTCCCGCCTGCCCTGACCCGCAGCCCCCTTCCGCCGTGACCTCCCCGATTAACTCGCCCTGACCGGGCCCTCCCGCGAAATGGGATTCCCGAATTCCCACAATATGTGTTCCTCCTTCGTAAACTTGGCATGTTCGCCCTCCCCGCACAGCTCGCTTAAATTTCTCGCGGCCTTTCCACTCGCCTTTCTGCTGTCTGTCTGTCATCCTGACCTGCTTTTCCAGCCGGTGTATCCCCTGGAGCGGGAAGTCCCCCACCTCCACCTCCTGACCGTGTTCCCGCTGGAGAACCACGTTGTCTTCTGACACCTTACGGGAGTTTATTCTGCCCAAAACTTCGCGTTCACCAAATTCCTCCTTCACTTTTATCCCCTTTGGTCGCAGTTTGCCCATTGAATTTTATGGAATGTTGTTCCCTTCTGCCGTGTCTCGAGAAAATATCTGGAGCAGTGCTTTCATCCGCCTGTACTGCATTTGTTGCTGGCGGGTGCCACTCTGAAGCACAGGACAGGTGTGCTGGCAACCTTAAAACCCACCAGCTTGCCCGACTGCACTTCCATCTCAGCTTTCTGCCATTTCATTCTCAGCTCATTTTGTCCTCTGCCATCCTTAGCCCCTCCTTCATTTCTCTCTTTCAGTAAAGCCTCCTGGTATAAACTTTTAAGTTTTGCCTCCTTTTAAGTTCTGCTTCCTTTATTTCTGATGTTTTTAAACTCTCATGACCTTGCTCATAGAGCCCTGAACCATTTCTTCTCCGTGTTTCTTTGTGTCTGGACTACTGCAGTTTACAAAAGTTGCCATTTTAGGTTGTACTTGCAAGTCATTTAGTTCAAAGTCTTCTTTAAGTGCTACCGTATATTTTGATACTGTACATTTCTCACAGGCAAAAAGAAAATTGTCTGAGGACGATTTTCCTATTCCTTTGTGGTTAGACCATGCCCTGCATCAGAGGGTGTCCAAAGTTCCTGTCAGTAAGTTCGTTCTTACTCTAGTCTAAGACACTCAAATTATTCAAATTGCCTGACTTACTGATATTCTCTGGCAGTATTACGGGAGGGAGTTTTAGGTTACAAATTTTTATTTATGCCATGTAAGTTTTGTTTCTTTGTTTCTGCTATTTACTCTTTTTGCTGCTGCTTGGAAAAGATAGCATGGAATCCATGCTCTTCTGTTTGCACTTTGTGCCTGTTTGATTGCACAGGTCCGGCCTTGTTTGGATTGGGAAGCTGATATTCCTTATCATTTTATTGTTTGTTCACCTTTCTTTAACCCCTAGGTCTAATTCAACCATTTCCTCTCAGAAAGCAGCACAGGCAAAAATTATTTTCATTCTACAGAGCCAGATTCCGAGTGGTTTATTCAGCCTTTACTCTTTGATTTCATTTTAGTGGGACTAGGGCTTGTTAGTGTTGATAGTTTTAAAAGTTGAACACCCAAGACTTGTGCAGACTTGGCACATAAAATGATTTGCCCCAAATCCTGCACAGACTCCCCAAGGGGACCAGTCATTCAGCAAATGTGCTGACCCTCTGGTGTCACAAAACCACGTGGACAAAGTCTGTAGTAGCATTTCCTTCCCAGCTCCTCAGGGCAAGGACAGAACCTTCCGTTGTTGTTGTTAATGTGCTGCATGTGTTGGCCTGATGTGATGTATCCAATATCCTTTTTTCCAGACTTTGGCTCAACTTTGTGATGTCTTCTCCTGAAATTGCTTCCCTTTCTTGGGGTCAGATGAAGGTGAAAGGCTGCTCCACAGCATACAAGGACTGCAAAGTATGGCCAGGAGGAAGCCGAACCTGGGATTGGAGAGAAACTGGCACTAATGTAAGTCCGCTCTTTCCTCCCAGGCATTTAAAACAGGACCCTCAGGATGGTCCAGAGAACAGCGGTAAAGTTCCAGCCAGAAATTCAGTACTCTGCCTTTGTCTTTCATCTAAGCCATCAGACTTTTCCTGGGAAGAACTCTGTGCACACTTCCGAGGTGACTGTGTGGAGATGTCAGAGGACTGCAGACACACGATGTCCTCCACACAACAGGGTGTAGCAACTGTTGCCCTGAGTCCTCACAGCTACACACAACCCTCACCCACCTTGGAGCTCTCAAACAGCATTCTGCATCTGGCAACAGTGCAGTTGTCACGAGGTGCCAGTAACAAGCTCTCTTCAGACTGTCTAAGCCAAACTTGTCTTGAGTGAGGTAGGAAAAGAAATTATGAGAAGTAAAAAAAAAAAAAATCAACAGAACTGACCTTACATGTCTGGAAGACAACAGTGCATGTGGTTTAGTTTATATCCTTTTCCTTGGGGTCCCTTGTACTTACTTCAGAGGAAAGATATGCATATACAGTGTCCTAGGCACTGTGCAAAGCTCAGTCTGGCTAACCACACAGTGACTTCTCTTGGAAGCCATGTGCTTGTGCTTGCCCTTGTAATTTTTAAAGTTTATCTGTAAATGCTATCAGAATTGTATTAAAGTGCATAGAACAGTATTGATGTTCCAGATTTAGAAGCAGTATAGCATCTATTGCATTCAGAACTTGATAATTCTTCCCATGTTAAGGCTTGCACTGGGATAGATTAGTGGCTAGAAAAGAAAGGTTCCACACTTTCAAAGCAAAAGTTTAAGCACAAAAGAACTATGTACTGAGCAGGACTTGGACCCAGCACCTGCAGCTG
Source organism: Serilophus lunatus (assembly GCA_013399895.1). NCBI lineage: Eukaryota > Metazoa > Chordata > Aves > Passeriformes > Eurylaimidae > Serilophus > Serilophus lunatus. The sequence goes on along the minus strand of VXBA01005705.1, from coordinate 66,177 downwards.
TATCCACACAGAGGATGCAGCTCTGGAATTCATTTTGATGCAACTGAAGTGCAGAACCTTTGGTTTCAGACTTCACCTGTGATCTTGGGGGGTACAGAACTTTTTTAATTCTTCAGACTTGAGTTCATGCAGAGCATATAAAGCCAAGAGAAAGGTGGTGGTGTCACGCAAAGGTACCTTGCAGAGAGAAAGGTAGCTCTGCATGTAACCTTTTAAAATGTTTTTCCTCTATGGTCTGACTGTAAACACCTGACTTTTCATTGGCTGCTCAAAGGGCTGGGTTGTGTGGCGAGAGTCACTGCCTGCTGGTTTGACGATACTGTTTTCCTGGTTTATGTACATGTCACTGGAGAAGCAGAACAGAAATGGTAGCTGAAAAGCTTGCAACTACTTCCCAGCTCAGTCCCATTTTGATATTCATTCTGGCCACTGGAAAACTTTAGATTCAAATTATAAGCACTTACTGACATTTAGGAGGCTGTGTGCTTTCTTTTGGAAGTTTCTAACAAGGGGTATCTTCATGTCACAGGTAAAATCTTTAAATCTGTAAGTCTTTAAAAAGAGTCCTCCAAATGAAACAAGAAAAAAACAAATCTTTGTGAAATTAAAACTGGAAGAGGAAAAGTATAGTTGGTCTCTTTGGAGAGGTAGGTTTTCTGGCATCCTTTTTATATAACCAGGAAGTAAAAAATAACTATTCAAGGTTTTTCACTTGTAAAGCTCCTGCTTTACGTCAGTTCTCTCCTTGCTGCTATAAGGAGATAGGTAATTTGCTTCTAAAATAAAGAGCAAACAACAGATATTAGGAATAGAACTGAGCTTTTTCTGGGCTCCATCTCCAATTTGAGAAGAACTGTGAAAAAATGAATCTGGTCACTGCTGAAAACAGTAGGATTCACCGGGTGCATTTTCTGCCCTTTGTTTAAAGTGGACTACAGTGAGCCTACTTTCTTTGAGCATGTTTTTCCTGGAGGGAGCTGGAACTGAAGTTTGGGAAACAAGCACTCTAGGTGGAAATAAATTGCTTCCTCTCCTCTGCTCCCACACTGCTGTCTAGTACATCATTCTTTCATCAGGAAAATCGTGTGACTGGCCCTGCAAGTTCCTGTAACTAAGCACTAATGTGGTTATTACAGCCTTAACCCTTGGGGATGAGTGGCTGCCTCCCTCCCTGGCTGGCTGCATTTCAGTGCCATCTGCTAATGGCAGAAGAAAAGAAATAGGTACCCTGAAATGAAGGCCAGAGAACAGAACAGACAAGAAATTCTACAGATCAACAGTGGTACACTTATTTTAGCATGTTACCTGTTTCCTTTAGTGATGCTAGTTTCTTACAAGACTTGTGAAAGCCCCACATCAAAGTGTCTTGTGTAACCAAAAGAAAAATCCTTTTGTTCCATGGCTTTAATGTCTCAGGAGTGCTTATCACGTGACAGCAGACCTTTCCCAGCATTCCAGTTATTGTGATTGCAGTAAAACATGCCAGTTCTCTTTGTCTTTGAGTCTACTTTAGTAGAGACCCCAAAAGGAAAAGCACTGCCTGTCCTGTCACGAACAGGCACTTGCAGTGGTTTGGTCTGAGAAGGCCCTGCATATTGGAGTGACCTCTGCATTCCAGGTGTGGATACTGAATGTGAATGGACTAAGGGATCACAGCCTTTGGCCCTGGCAGCCCAAAGGGCCAGACGTGTTCAGGCTGAGGGGAGACCTCACCACGGCCTGCAGCTTCCGAAAGAGGGGCAGTGCAGGGAAGGTGCCGATCTCCTCCCTGGTGACAGCAGTAGGACCTATGGAAATGTAGTCCATCTGCATCAGGGGAAGTTCAGGTGGGATGTTAGGAAAAGGCTTTTCACTGAGGGCGTGGTAGCACTGGAACAGGCTCCCCAAGGAAGTGGTCACAAAGCAAATTTGTCAGAGTTTAAGAAGCACCTGGATGATGCTCTTAAGTTGTTACATGGTTTAGTTTAAGGTGGTCCTGTGACTGATTCTCATGGATCCCTTCCAACTTTAAGTATTCTATGAACTTTGAGAACCATAAAGGTGAATCATCTCTGTTACTGAAATTTCAGATACCAGCCAGGCTCATGACTTTTCTCACGGAATAAATTTAATGCACTTGTTGGAAGTGGACTCTGCCATAGAAAGTGTCCCTCACCTGCAACTTCGGGAGCTCATTTGTTTGCTTCAGCTTGAAAAGTCTTTCTCGCTCTGTTCTCCACTACTCCACCATGGCATTACTCATTTCAAGTGAGAAACTCATCTCAGACCTCTAAAACCCTTCAGAATTATACTAAAAACGGGGGAAGAAATAGTATTTGTGGTTTAAAAATAAAAATGCACACCAAGGAAGGGCCAAATTCTAGCCATGGGTTGTACAGTATCTGGTGGAGATACACAGAAACTGAATCCAGGAGAATTAGTGTGACATCATAATTTTTGTATTAACATTATAAGTATATTTATGGATTCATGTGTTTAAAGCATACAAACACTAGATGAATGTGTTTCTTTAAAAACTCAGCTAATGTACCATGAAAGTTCTGTCTTTGAGGAGGTTGGTTTCAAATATTCCCTTCTCAAAATAAATGAATGCTGTTAAATGTAATGAAGCTACCTATTACATTTCAGTCCTCTTTGGTAAATGAGATTTGCAAAGTAAACAAGAAAATAATCATTTTAATTGTTTGAGGAGCCCCTTGTATTTAAAGTGAGCAAACTTTGCCTTGCAGTTTTTCTTACAAAAAGATGTTACTAATTTGAAATCAAACAGCAATGTTTCTATTTATTGATTTCACTTTAACTGTTAATATTTATAAAATACCAGTAGTTAGACACAAATGTTTTAAAGATGTGTAATGCAGCTTTTTGACTGTTTAATAAGGAATAATATTACCATCAATTGATTAACTATCATCCTTCATCTGCCTACAAAATGCCTCTTTCAGTTTCTAGTGTTACCTGCTGTGTGAATGCAGAGAAGAGGGTCATGTTACATTTGGTACCTCTGATTTACCCTGCTTCTCTGTGAACAGGTTCAGAACACACAGACACAGCTTTCCTGGTTGATGCTGTCAGTACACAGACTATTATTTTCCTTCCCTGACACTTAGCATTCTCCAGGAGTGCAGCCCGCTGACCTTGAAGAAGTCGTCAAGAAGGGTGTTCAAACTATGGTGATTGGTCGTGGCATGAGTGAGGCTTTGCAGGTAGGCTTTGGTTCTGTGAGAAGCATAAACTAGAACTGTTTGTTTTCCCTCTCCCTCTGATTAGGGAGAAAAAAATTAAATTGATTATGCTTCTTTACCAAGAGGGGAGAAATTCAAGATTAGCCTGACTGAGCTCCTGTCAGGGGTCTCTCTGAAAGAAATGCTGTTTGAGCTCCTCTCTATTAGTGTTGATGTCGAGGAGTAAACAGGTTTATGTTCTGCTACAGGAGAAACTGAAACAAGAATTTTTCAGAATGTCATTGGTCCCTCTCTCTTACAATAGGTGATGGACTGGTTCTCTAGCCTGCTGTAAATGATTTCATAATTAGGCATTTTTGTGGCTGCTGTTGCCTAGGTGTCATTTCAGAAGATAAATTAGCTACAGAAAGCTCAGAGGTACTGAGCTTTACTTCATGAGAAGCAATACTTTAGCTTTCTGGTGGGATGAGTAACTCCTTATTTAGATTAAAAACATTTAACTCCAGTTTTATTTATTTTTGTAAGAGAGGACTGCATTTTAAACTGTGCTAAGGAGTCACGGGAGGTATGGATGCAAAAGTAGCCTTACTGAAGAGAAAAAAATTAATCTTAGAAATATCTGAGCACATTATCATTTTGGCTACTAGCAGTTACTTAAGTGGTCCTTAGGGAATGGCATCAGCACCTGCTTGTATTTGAGCCTTACGGTGTAAGGGAAAGACAGTCTAACACTTACTTTTCCCACTTCCTTTTCTTTCTGAGGTTCCACAATCCACTGTGGACTACCTGAAGAAGCACGGGATTGATGTGTTGGTCCTGCAAACGGAGAAGGCTGTGGAGGAGTACAATGCCCTGGCTGCTCAGGGTGTCAAGGTGGGGGGAGTCTTCCACTCAACCTGCTGAGGCGCTACCACTCCTTCCACCTTCCCTGACCGCAGCCAAATCACGGACACACCTCTGCAGAATCAAATTACAGTCGACAGAGACTCCACTTACCTGCCAGGGCATTTGTGCACTAACAATCTAAACTGCAAGGACAGTTTATTGGTTCAGGATTTAAACAAATTGAGGGCTCATAAGAGGGGGCTGGCAATGAAATAGTTTAATCGCAAAATCGTTTCCATAAATTCTTGAGATTGACCTAATCTTCCTCAGAAAGCTGTCCATAGTCTGGTTACTTAACTTTTCACCTGTTGCCTGGATCAGGACATTATGATTTGAATACTTTCAATAGGAAATGGCCCAAAATTACATTGTTGGCTATTGGAATGCAGCCATAAGATAGCTGAGGAGCACAGTGAAATGGCAGATACAAAGCAGTAAAGAAGCATTTTGCCATCACTGGATAAGTAAGTTTAAAATAAATTATAAAGCAAACCCAGAGCATGCAACTTTGCCTCCTGCTGGCAACTTCAGTCAGGATATTTGCTAATTCATGAACATCACATAATGTAACACTTTTAAATTTTTCATTGAACCTGAAAAAGAGGAAAAATGTCTACAGGACATACACATAGAATCTGGGCCTTAAAGAATGTTCTTATTAATTGTCAATTGTGAGAATTGAGTTGTCTGATACATACCTGTTCAGAAGCTTCTACGTGCTTCAAATCATCAGAAAGATGTGTTACAAAACTAAGAGTTTGCAGCACAAAACATTGATCTTCATGAAAACAGTCTAAATTGCTGCTAGCAAGGTGCTGCTGCCAAGCTGAGGATGGATGTGAGAATTACTACTGGTCATCATTATCTCATGACTTAAATGTTGTGCCAACAAGCAAATTATTACAGTGAAAATTTAAAAAGTTCTCTTGGTTGCTGTTCTTGGTGGGCTTCCATTAATATTGCCAGTTACAAGTTGCCAACTGTAGAATTTTTTTCCCCTCCAGGCTCACTATTTCTTGTTCTGTGCACATTAATTTGTGTGTATTAATGAAAGTACAAAGACGAGTCTGTAAAAGCCCTGAGGCACTTGGTGCTCTCCAAGCAGTAGCGGAGAGGCTTAGATTGATATGAGAACACAATGGCTTTCCCAAGACAGACAAAATACTATGTTCCTTTTCTGTTTATTTGCTATACTAATCATTTAAAACCCTTTATCTGATAAAATACAATGTAGTGGTGCAAAAGCAAAGGCAAAGTGAGTAACTGGAAAGTTTTATCTCACAATCCCCTAATTACAGCAATGTTTTCTGTTAGTGTAGCTATATTTGAGGCAGTATCTTATCTAACCCAGCAGGAGCTGCCTTTCCAGCTGCATTTGTGTTCTCCGACACAGCAGCTGGTATAATGCTCATTGCAAATGCTATGATATTTTTCTGAATAATTTGCATGGTGTGAAGTAGGAGATGAACCACTGACCCAGAAGACTGTGATCATCCCAAGGGAATGCCAGCAGAACGAGTTCCTACCAACACGCAGAGTGTGAAGACTTTTTGCATTAAATGTTGTTAACTTATAGTGAAGGTGGTTTGACTCTCTTGAGTGTGGTCATATATTTGCATGATTTTTTGGGCTCTAAGGCAGCCTCAAATAGGAAGAGGCTTTGTAAGGCTTTGGCTGAGAGGACACTGCAGTACTTAAAAAACTGGAAATATGCGCATTACAGTGTTAGCAAAAGTTGAGCAAACACCTTATCTTTCTCCACCAGGTTCTTTTTTCTTTCTTTTTTTTTTTTAGTATATTTGCATGTTAATGTGGAACATTAATGGTGATGCCATATTCACCAAAACTGCTCAGTCCCGGTCCTGCATTTGAGACCTGTGGGCTCCTCGCACTGGTGCTGCTACACAATTTGTCCTCCCAAAAGGCATGAGAGGAGCAGAGCCCGTTTTCATTGCCAGGTGACTTTCAGAGCTGTGCCCTTCCCAGCTTTGGCGCTGCAGCCTCTTAATTCTTCCCTTCATTTGGCAACTGGTAGGATACAGAACATTCCACTTGCAAAATGGGGAGCTGCAGTGTGCGAGGAAATGGATTTCTGTTTTTAAAGGCAAACTGCTAAGTTTCACCACCATCAGTACAAAATATCAGTGTCAACAAGATTATCTGCTGCAAGTGTTTTCCATACCTGTCTTCTATTGCTGCTCTTCTCACAGCTTCCTGAGTCAGCACTGTCAGTTCCCACAAAGGCGTCTGCTCCACTTGGGCTGTTCCAGTCACTGAAAGCCCGACTTCCTTCTTGGTGCCTGAAATTGCTTTGCTAGATGGTGCAAACAGCTGGGACTGATTCATCAAAAAATTCCTCCATAGCTCAAACCAGTATCTTTGTTAAATTCCTGCTTTCAGCTAGAGCCATAAATAATTTGTTGAAACTACGGGCTCATCGCCCAAATCATGGGAATGCACTTTTTATAGGGCAGGATTTCTCACATGTACCACTGCTCTGCCTCCCACCAGGAAAACTATCTCCCAGTAGGCAGCGAACTCCCACCGTGACGCTGAAATTAAAGCCGAGCTGTGGCTGGGCTGGGAGCCAGGAAGATTCCACCCCAGATGCTCTGCCGCCGCAAGGGTCAGTCCCCAGCCCTTATCTCTGCAAAGCAGTGTGTGTGAGCTGGCAGCCAGGAGAAACAGGCTGTAGGAAGGCTCACGGATACACCACCAAATGCAGCATCGCCTGCATTTTTAAGGGACATCAGGCAGGATTTGTGCAAAGCTTGGCATCCGCGAGCCTTCAAACTTTATTTTGGAGTCCCACTAATACCGCATTAGCAAACTGTAAAGTAAAAAGAGAGACTTTCTGTATTCCTGGTGCCTGCTACTAAGAATAAACTGGGAGATGCACATGAAATAAGATGAAAAAAAGTGATTGTAACTCAGGCAAGTAAAACAATTCGAGGAAAGCCATGTCTCTGAGCTGGAACCCAAGCTGATGACCTGCACAGTACGGTGCAGAGTGCAAGTCTTACGAGGAACAGCTGAGGGAGCTGGAGGCGTTCAGGCTGGAGATGAGGAGGCTCAAGGGGCACCTTACTGCTCTCTACAACTGCCTGAAAGGAGGTGGTAGCCTATGGGGAGCTAGCCTCTTGTCCCACTTAACAAGTGACAGGATAAGAGGAAACACCCTCAAGTTGCACTAGAGGAGTTTTAGATCAGATATTAGGAAAAATTTCTTTGCCAAAAGCTGTCAAGCATTGGAACAGGCTGCGGAGGGAAGTGGTGGAGTTGCCATCCCTGTAAGTGTTCAAAAGGCATGTGGATGTGGCATTTGGGGACATGGCTTATTGGTGGGCTTGGCAGTGCTAACACCCAGACTCGATCTTAGAGGTCTTTTCCAACCAAATTATTCAGTGATGTCACACAGTCCTGATTTAAATGCATGCCAACCTTCCCAAGAACTTGCTTTGTACTCTTTGCAGTGAGTGTACCTGCCCACATGGGTTTTTTGTACTTTTTAAAATAAGATAGGCGAAAGCCACACCAGGTCTGAGCTAATGTCTCATAGGCTTCAACTTTGTCCCCAATACATTTATGTATTGTTTTCAGAGCTCTTGACTTGATAATTGCATTAGTTACTTGCAAATTGGCCTAATGAATTTCAGTAGACTTCAGCAATCCGAGTATTAATTTCCCATTAAAAGCATTTAGAGCTGGGCTTTCCACACACACAGATGCCATGCGTAAATTTAATCCAGAAAGTTGATGGTAAATAGGACATTTTCAAACCGCTAAGTTACACCTCTTCCACATGAGGTCAGCCTTTTCCTGCTCTGCCAGATTCTTGACCCTCTTCCCTTACGTCAAACCAGGAGGTACAATGCAGAGATGAGGGGTGTTTGAACATCATTAGTTTTTAGCAAATTCTTTGCCCTTCCTTTGTAGACAGCTCAGTCTCCCTGCGGCTGCAGCTGTGCTGGCACTGTGCTCCTACCCTTGGAGCCATCTGAAAGAACAGAATCTCCCCGGATTTGGGTGATTGTGATCTGAAGTCCTCTGTTCCCCCTTCAATTGAGATGAAAGATGCAAATTATCTTTGTGCATGAGTACAGCTCTTTTCATTCTCACATCAGTCATTTTATAAGCTATTGCAGTGCGAAAGCCCAGCAATTTTCCAAAATTAAAGGACAACTGCTGAATGGGTAGAAATGATTCTGAGATGACACAAGGTCATGCAGCTCCTCAAAGAACATGAACTCTGGTATTTTTAGGAGCAGAAAAACCTAAGTGTCTCAAAGCTGGGAATGTGTCTCAAAGCTGGGAATGGGAGGAAAGTTCACAGCCAGATTTAAACAACTACAACAACTGCTTTTTTCTTGTCAGATTTCCCATATGTTGGAATACAGTGTGAAATAGTCAGTCCCAAGCACAAATACAGATTGGATGAAGAATGGATTGAGAGCAGCTTGGAGGGTGTTGGTGGGTGAGCAGCTCAGTATGACTCAACAATGTGCACCGTAAGCCCAGAAAGGGAATTGTGTCCTGGGCTGCATCACCAGCAGTGTGGACAGCAGGTCTGCCCCTCTTAACTCTGCGCTGGTGAGGCTCCACCTGGAACGCTGCATCCAGCTCTGGGCCCCCAGCACAAGGATGTGGACCTGCTGGAGTAAGTCCAGAGGAGGCCATGCAGGTTCTCAGAGGTTCTCACCTCTGCTGTGGAGACAGGCTGAGAAGAAAAGGCTTGGGAAAGACCTTAGAGCACCTTCCAGTACCTAAAGGGGCTCCAAGAAAGCTGGAGAGGGTTTAAAGGAGCATGGAGTGACAGGACAAGGGGGAATGGCTTCAAACTGAAAGAAAACAGGTTTAGATTAGATGACGCATTAGTCACCTGCTTGGACAGGTGAAACTAAAGAACAAAAGAATCTGTGATTTCTTCCATGATTCAAACTAGGAATGAAGAGAAAAAACTACAGGAAGATACCGAGAAACCAGCTATGGAATGCCCTCATTAGGAGATGGGAAATATTTGTAGTATATTTACATTTTCAGCTGGTTTTAGGCATCTCAAAACTACAGATCAAAAACTTTTCCCCATCCCTTCAGTATTTCATTCTCAGTGGAATTAATACAGCAGGCGATCAATCTCTGCCTAGTACATTATATGGAAGGAGCTGAAGATCAGCATGAGGGGAGAAAAATGCTAGAAATTTGATCCAGTGCTCAGAAAAAGAAAGATGCCAAAATTTTGATATTGAAAATATGTGCTGTGCCTACCACAGCACCCATCGTGGCCTGCAGCACATGGGACACCATTTAAATTAGAAACTTCATTGGGATGACAAACTGCAGAAATACTGGTGGAGTGCAAAAATGACAGGAAGAAAAAAGTCTATAATGAGCTCGCTCAACTCATCAAGTATCTGCCCAGAAACAGCTTCCTAAAGAGAGATACTTCCACTCTGTCTGCTGGGAACTGGACTGAGGATGCCAAAGACAAGCCAGACGATAACAATTCAGCTGTCAGACGTGCGGGAGGTTTTCAAAGCAGTGCCCCAAAGGTGAAACACCAAAAACCAGTTTGTAAGAGGAGAAGCACTAAGAAAGGATATTTAATTCAAGAATACCTAGAGCAGCAGAAAGGTTGTGTAATTATAAGCCTTTGGGCCACACGTCAGTGCTAAAAAAATAAAATCACAAAAAATGCACAGTGATCTTATTAGCCAAGTACCACGTAGGCATCCATGTTCACTCATGTAATAAAGAAGAAACAGAAGAGCATGAGTTTTTCAATTTTATTCTAGGAAAGCACCTAAGGGGTTATTATCTACACTAATCTGTACAACTAGAGAGTATTTCTTTACTGCTTTGTTTACTTGCTAAAAATACACCTTTTTTAAAAAAAAGAAACAAAACCAACTGATTTATGAACACAGCTAGAATTTGGCTGCTGCACTAGAAAGTTCCACACGTTAAGTCCTCCTAGAAAATCCTACCAAAGGATTGCTACAAATCATAGGAGGTTCCTCGGTACACTAAGCCTGGCACGCAGAAGTGATGCACAAACACGTTTCCTGACAGGAATACCAGATGGATCACATTTTAATTAAGTTCTTGTCCCTCCATACTTCTAGCTCACCTCCAGAGGGGAACACTCACAGGTTGCATGACTGCTGCTTAAATGAGAGCACATTTGGCTACTTTAGCTGATCAGAAAGACCTGAAGTGCCGAAAGTGCCACTGAATTGAAAAACAGACTGTGCTCCAAATAAGTACTGGTTCAGGCCGGGATCACCACACTGAAACAAATCTTGTAAAACTTAGTGGGATGTGGTTAGGGATTTTCCAACTGGTACTTGATAACATTGTTCCTCAAGATGTACAAATGTGCAACAGGAGAGCTGGATTTACAACTCAGAGATGTAAGATGTTCACCTCCTTTTTCTGTCAATGGACAAAAGCAGTAACAAACTGCTTTGTTCCTGTAAGTCAGTTAACTCCATGTCCTGCTGACTGGAATTCTGCCACTGGCACAAACAGGTTTCTCCTCCCCCTGTACCTGTGCCCTCCCCAAAGCTGTACCAGCTTCAGTACAGCTGTAGAGGACGTAAACCAGCTCCAGATTTAGCCCATGGCAATTGGCAATTTCCCTTTGAGGTGCAGTTGCCACACGAGAACAATAGTACTTTATGTTGGGTTTTTTTTTACTAAGCAATTGGGTACCAGTACACAAATGCAAGTTTCAGACATTCAAAAAAACCCCAAAAAGCCCACCCTCCTACAAACAAAAAACCCCCACCAAACCCCAACAAATCAACTCCCACAAAACCCTGAACTCCTCAGCTTCTCTTCAGAGTATTGTAAAAATAACGTTGATTTCTGTGCCCAAGCATTTACATAGTAAACACTTAGCAGAAAACCTACATGCCTTGGAGACAAACTCATACATAAAAACTGAAGATACGGCCCAGTGAAATTACTCCTGGAATGCTGATTGAGAAGTCTTGTTTTTGTTGAATCAATGTAAAACGACCTGTATTTTCTTGAAACCATGCTTAACTAGCTGAGTAACTCCTGTACTTGTCTGCTGCTTAGGACACCAACTGTTCTTCAGCAGCTTTATTCTGACGTCTTGTTGTGGCTCGGTTTGCCATCTTGGACAGAGCATCTTGTTTTCATGTAACCCAACAATCCCATAAATAGGTTTCTTTCAGCGACAGGCTTCACCGCCTGGCAGGTTTGGGCATTATATACACCTTGACGGGTTTGCTGAAGGGTATGGTCCCCTCTATGCCATTTTCAAAAGGTGGGAGAGCCTCCAAGCTCTCATTCCAGGCTGATTTAGGAATTCTAGTGGATGCCTTGCTCCTGTTGGAATTGTAAGCCAGCAGCAACCGCACTTCAATCTGACATGGCTCTGCAGAGAGAAAAATCCAGAACAACCCAAACGTGACTGTCATTGCACAGGTACAACCAACACTGGATGGATTTTATCTCACATATGCTGGGTAAGTACAGAGCTCTTCTGGGCTGACCAGAATCCAATCTGGTGTTGGAAAACACAATTTTGCCATTACATTCAGCACAGCAAAACTAACAACTGTTTTAGGTCCCTCCCGTTCTTTGTCCTCACTTTAAAATCTCACCACTAACTTACTTTTAAGTTATTTTTCAAAGTTGCAATTTGTAACTCTAATCTCATAATAAAATCATTAAAATCCCCAAAGAACTAGCAGGCTCTGCTCACTGCATTTATGGCAGGATCAATTCAGATAATGTCTGATAAGATTTGTGGCGCAGGAGATTTCTTGAAGGTTCTGTTCTGCTGGAGGTTTTTGCACATCAAGACAGCCTCTCCCTCTTTTGCCAACTCTGCAGCTAGGCAGATATTCCTAATACTGTTCGTAGGATGATTTCACTTTACTCTTCTCCCACTGTTCACAACCAAATTGGAGTTTCAGTCTACACAGTATTACTCCGAGAAGTCTGCTAGACTTGCCCAGTAAAATTTTCCTTTCCAGACTGAAAAAAAATTACTTTAGGTTTTCCTTATAGACTTGCATTAAGTTTGCCTGGGATAGAGCTAATTTTCCTTCATAGAAGCTTGCATGGCGACATGTTTTGGATTTGTGACCAAAATGGGTCAATAAGACAAGGATGTTGTAGCTATTGCTGATCAGTGTAATACTCATGAGTTTTCTCATGTTGCCTTCCTGGTTCTCTTCCCTGTCCTGCTGGAAGTGAGCACCAGGTGGTGTGCAGGGCGTACCTGTATGCCAGGGACAACCCACAACTCCTGTTGTCCACATTAATGAAACCTACTGAAACCCCACAGGATTTTAAGACCCCATTCCCAAAACTGCAGTGGGATTCTGGCCGAAACACAGCAGCATCAGACAGAATACAAGAAATAACCCTCTTGCACAGTTACTCCAGGGTTCAGCAAACACCTCCCTGAGCTCACCTTTGTCACACCACCAACTCTTCTGTTATTTGCAGCTTGCAATCACCTCTACGGCTTCTGCTCTATACCTGGCAGTTAATCCCTGCTTTGCACTTGGACATTCTCCTTCCTAAGCACACCCTTGCTACTTCTCTTTAATGAGTTTCATTGTCTTGAATTAAGGCAATTTCTCCACTTTGAATTCTGACCCTGTTTCCTGAGCCCCTCCCAGCTCAGTGTCCTCCTCCTGTTTTATACACTCAAGTGTCAATGTCAAAGGTAATAATTAAAATAATAGCTAGAGGAGACACCCTTCAGGCCATATTTAAAATCCTCTTCCAGTGGATGCTGTAGAAGTAGAAATAAGGACTTAATTCAGCTCCCTCTGGTACAGGATCAACCTTTAAACTCAGATACTTCCAGTCATAGAAGCAACGTGTGTTCTTCTCCAAAACAAAGACAGCAGGATGAGCAGCTACACCATGGCAGTGCTGTGTAAGAAGGAGTATCTGAAGGAACATGGCACTAAATAAATTCTGTTGGTTTAAAAAAAATAAATAAAAAAATCACAAAATCCAATTAAAAATTGCTCTGAAAAAACCTGCTCAGAGAAAAACCTCACATTTGAATAAACGTGAAGGGATTAAAAGAAGAAAGGACAAAGGGAGCTGTGAACGAAATACTCTCTGCTTTTGTTGTTTGAAGTCCACAAGGCAATTACTGAAGTGCTTCCATGGGGAAGTGTGAATGCCAGCTGAGACTGAATGCGAATGTTGGAGTCACATATTTCATCAGAGCTAAAGGGTGGGATTTTAGGGCATTAAAAGAGTGAAAGTTTAATCAGCAGTAAAATTGTACTGCTGTGTACACACAGTTCCCAAGGTTCTCTGCTGTTCTCAAATACCTGTCAGATCAGAAACAATGAATTCCATAGAGTCAGTTTACTGTGACTCCTTGCCTTTACGTCAGGATGCAGACCTGGCTCCTACAGCTGATCCTGCTCTGCACAGAAACAGGTGACCTTACCTTCAACGCAGCTCTCATGTGAAGCCTCCCAGGGCTCTCCCAAGGGGTCAGCCCCTGGAGTCACCTACAGAGCAGCAGTGCTCTGTCAACCAGGGAGACCCCAACTGCTCAAAGACTGTGAGAGCAGAAACCTGATCAACACTAAGTGCCATACCAACCACAGCTGCAGACTCCAGGATCTTCAGAGCCCCCAAGACTACAAGCATGTACATCTTATGTACCAGGGACTGGGATCAAGCAAGACACACTCCTATTTTATAAAAGGGCAGCCACACAATCACATGAACTCGTATCATTAACATTACCTGTCCAGGCTGTGTGTGAGAGGTAAACCTGAGTTATCAGCCTGTGCCTCCCAGGGCCGGGATTTCGGAAGTCAGCTGGTTTGGGATGGATTAGCTGTGCTTGTCCATCTGGATACAACACCTATAGGGGAACAAAAAAAAAAGAAAGAAGCAACTAAATGACAACTGGACTGGGGATCTCACTGTGTGGGTTACTGGAGTGGTTTCTGTTTGAGATGGGAAGGCATGGAGGTGGCATTTAGCTTGGAGCCATGGTATAATGTCCACATGCTGACCATTCAGACCCACAGCACAGGTGGAACAGAACACCACTGACAACACCTTTTGCCTCTCCATTGTAACTGAGGTTGTAATTTCTTTGTTATGCGGTGATGTTGCACATTTAATTTAGATTGTACCATACCTTTCTCCTCAGCTGCACTTGAAACTAGTGATGCAGCAGCAGGGAGAAAAGCTTTAAGTATAGACAGACTAGAGCCTGCATATTTCTGTGCTGTTTGGAACAGCTTCTTTCTCTTCTCCTTCTCCCACTACACCAGCTGGAAGTTCACCATCATTTGTTTTGTGTTCATGTCCGTAACATGCCCAGTGCACGTGGAAGCACAGAATGACATCAAAGTGCTCAAGTGCACCATCAAACCACCATCAAAGTGGTGACATAGTCTAGTCTAGTCGAGGTGTTAGGGCAAGGGTTGGACTCAATGATCTTGGAGATCTCTTCCAACCTAGCAATTCTGTGATTCTGTGAAAGCAACCTCTCAGGAACTGCACCCAAGTCAACTCAGCACACTATAGACAAATCCGTTTCTGAACATGTGATCAAACCGCAGAAATCCAACATAGTTACTAATACAGCACATTATTATTTGCAATTTAAAAGTATTGACATCCTCAAAGAAACTCTCCCCAGGATCCAGTCTCGTTTGCTTTTATGTCAAGCAACTTCTTACCTGAACTTTAACGGTTCCTTGGGGATCCTGCACATGTTCCAGAGTTGCATCAACATCCAGTGCCACAACCAAGCCCGATGTAAACCTCAGGGGATTATCAGATTCACCAGTAGGCTCAATGATATTTGCAGTAGCTCTATGGAGCTGTTAGGGGTGAAGTGATTGGCACAAACAAGGCAGTTGGGGGAAAGAAGAAAATACAAAAGAACAGAATTACTGTTGTTCTTATCAGAGAAGTGCATCAACTTTGCTGGGGTTTTTTAAGCTATTTCCAGGAATTACTAAGGTTTCCATATTTTTAGCAGTAGTCCTGAAGGATGCTAGGTAGGAAGATGAAGCCTTTGAAGAAATAACACTTGTGACTGACCAAGAACCTGAATTCTAAAAGATTTATGGTATACTAGAAACTAGTAAGATACAAGGATATTGCATTTTAATTCTCTGTGTTAAACCAACCTGCTCTGGAAGAGGAAGGTGGAGGAAGGTACTTTGTCGCAGTGTTGTCTGAAGAATCTTGACCACTTCTGAAGGCTTGGATGTCACAAGTCTGGGCATTAAGTCCAGCAATTTATCTACGAAACTGCCTTGCATATGTGGGAGCTCAGAGATGAAACATCTGCATTAGGCATAAATTAAAAATCAAATACTTTATAAAAACTTTTTCTACAGTATTGTTATTTTCATTCTAGCTACTTAATCCTTGTATTTAGTTACAATGTCAGAATTAGACACATAAGTTCCCCTTCTGATGTGCATCTCACACATGAAAGATGATTTTGGCTGACTGTGTTGGGACCATGCCTTGTGCTCAAACTGACAAGATCAAGGGCTGTGTGGTGCGGCCAGGAGGCCGAAGGAGGAAATTCTCCCCCTCTATTTTGCCCTCACAAGACCCCATCTGGAGTATTTTCTCCAGCTCTGGGGCCCCAAATACAAGAAGGACGTGGACCTGCTGGAGCCAGTCCAGAGGAGGCCATGAAGATGCTCAGAGGGCTGGAGCACCTCTGCCTATGGAAACTGGCTGAGACAGTTGGGGTTGTTCAGCCTGGAGAAGAGAAGGCTCTGGGGAGACCTCATTGGGAATTTTCAGTACTTAGAGGGGACTTACAAAGAAGAGGGAGAGCAACTTTGGAGATAGTGACAGGACAAGGAGGAATGGTTTTAAGCTACAAGAGGAGAGATTTACATCTCATTACATGTTAGGAGGGAATTCTTCATTGTGAGGGCACTGAGGCACCGGCACAGCTTGCCCAGAGAAGCTGTGGCTGCCCCATCTCTGGGAAGGGCTCAAGGCCACATTGGATGGGACTTTGAGCAACCTGATCTAGTTGAAAATGTCCCTGCCCATGGCAAGGAAATTGGAACTAGATGATCTTTATTGTCCCTTCCAACCCAAATCATTCTACGATTCTATGATTTTATGACTAAAAAGCAAATAGGATAGCTAATCCAGACACAGGTATCCCGAGTTGGCTGAGCAGAATTTTATTTCTAGTTCTGATAAAATTCATATTGATTTGTATTCCATAGGCTTGGCAATTGTGACTGGTCAACTGATGAGAAAAGGAGACTGAATCTATCCATATCCTAATGCCTAACTCATCTGGGAGCTGACAAACAGAACTCTCCATTTGTTTTATATCTTTTTCTTGCACTGAGTCCGAGGATCAGCAGAACTCATCACTATTTCATAGAATCACAGAATGGTTTGGGTTGGAAGAGACCTTAAAAGATGATCTCGTTCCAACCCCCTTGCATGGGCAGGTACACCTTCTGCTAGAATCAATCTGTTCATGAAAATTGACATCTATACATCCTAATACAGCTATTCTCCCTGAAAGTAAAGGTGGCTACTAAGAGGTGGCAAAGCCAGTAGACAGGGCCAGGAAAAATACTGAAGAATTCTTGTCTGACTTACTGCTGATTGTAGAGTATGTGAAGGTAATCTTGTTTATTAAACCTTGAAACGTAAAATTGTATCAGGACACCCAGAAACAGAGTAACAACAAATAATACTGAAGTGTTTATCACAGCATCTACTTAAGGTAGATAAATCCTCTAAAGTACAAGAAAAAAAATCAGTTATTCTTTAAAAAAAACTAATTCAGAGCACTTGTTCTTGAAGTACCAGCATAATATCCTGATGTTAAGTACTTCAAGTACAAAGGCTTTTCTTGCTTTAGTATTATCCCATGATAGTTTCCAATGTAGGACAGCAGGGAAGGGAGATGCAAAGAGAGGAAAAACAAACGGAGTATTTCCTGCTGACAACACTGGTGGTGGGACTTTCTAACAAAGTGAAGCAGCAATGGAGTTTCTCACCTCTGAAAGGAATCCACTTCTTGTAGGAATTTTTCACACATCCCAAAAAGGGGTTCCACTCTGGAATGAAAATAATATTCCTTGGTTTAATCTTAAAGAAAGAAAACTGGCTGTATGATCATGAGCATTTAGGTGGTTTGGAATCCCATTAAAGCTCCTAAAGCCTGACAGATCTTACAATTTTTACACTGAAAAAGTGCCCTCACATCTATATCCCCCTCCCACAAAAAAACCCCATTTTCATAAGGCAGTAAATGAGTTCCCAAAGCCATTGTTATAAAATATTAATTTTTCACCTATAAAACAAGGGGTTGAAAGGCAAATATATTACAGGCCTCTATGGTAACACAGTAAATTGATGGCAACAAATTCGAAACAAAAGTAAAAAATTAGGACACTCACTACTTTGCTCTAATTGCAACAAACGGAGCTCTAATTTTACAACCACCAAAACCCATGTGTCCCTTCATTAACTGGAGCAGCCAAAATGAACCAGTCAGAGCCTCTTGTGTACCCAAGCCAAGCATGCTCTGGAGCAGTCTGTGCCTGAGTCATACACACAGTATCTGCAGATCAGTCAAGATGCTTTTCCAATGCTAAAAATTCAGCAACTAATACTTAATGAAGCATTGTGATTAGTGCATTCTTTTGATACATGACTTTCCTTCATTTAAACAGGTCCCAAATAGCAACTCTACAATGTTTTTAACCTACTTATATGCTCACAGCTGAGAGACCTCAACCCCCAAAACTCGCCTTCCTAATTTTGTTTTCTAATTCATTATTCTGTCACTATACAGTTATACCAAAGGCAAAAGAAGGCTCTTCATCCTGAGTTACTTTGGCAAACAGTTATTGACATGTTGTCATATTACGTGTCTAATTTATCCTTGCTGGTTTTTTAAACAAAGCTTGAGGAAACTAAGCTTACGGCTAACACAAAGAAGATCCTTTGACCAGGTCACCCTTACCCTCTAGTGGTACGTGCAGTCACTATGAGCTGCAAGGCCTTTGCTTGCAGTCTCATGTGGTGAATAATGACCACTTGTCTGCTTTCCACTCCACTGTACATGAACTCCATTTTATAAGTTTCTTCCAAGATCTGCCAGACAGACACCATAGGGATAAAAAAAACCATCAGACTGTTAAACTCTAGTACAAGCATAATCATGAGATGCTGGTGTTTCTCCTCATACCAAGGAACACATTAATCCACAAGTTTAATTCTTTTGGTAAAATTCCTCCTGGGGTAAAGTGGTGCCTCATAGTAAAAGGTTATCTTGGCTGTAGCAAAGAAACAATTCCTGAAACCTGGCCTGGAATCATATGCTCCCTCCACCAGCAGTGTACCTTTTGATACTGCCTTTTAAATTTCTAGGGGTAAAGCACTCACTGAGTCTCACTGGCCACTCTGGAATGCAAAACATGAGCAGCTCAAGGGAGCTCAATGGTCCTGCTCAGGTTTACATTTTTGGAGCCAAATCTGAAAAGTTCTCCTGAAAAAAACCTTTACATTCTACAACGCTTCTTGTACTGCAGCTGAAGATGGAAACTATCATGAGGTAAACATCACCTTGAGTTACTTTAGAGACATGGTTAAAAGTTTAGATGGGATATCAGACAGTTTTACTCATCATACTTTATCTGGGAAATAGATGGGCTTAAGTAGACAAGAGGAAGTGCTCGGATTAATACACTTCAGTCCAGTATGTCTGTACAGAAACCAAGAACTTGCAAGTTATTTAACAGGAAATAATTCTCTCATCTCGCATTGACAGGAGGTGATCTACATTCACCATCACAGATAAAACTTTGCAGGGGGTTCCCACGCTACTGAAAAGGGCACTCAAGACAGACAGTTCAATCAGAGAAGATTTTTCAAAAGCTGGAAGGCTTTTGTTTCTACTCATCAACAGCAGAGAAGGCTTTCATACACAGCAGTATCTGCCTATTACATCTTAATTACCTGAAGACTCAAAATGTCAACAGAGTTTCCCAACAGATCCATAAACTTGCTTTTACCCTAGATTTGTTTCCAGATCATTTAATAGCTTGTTTGCTTCTTTACCCCTTCTTAGGTCTTAGCTTCAGTTTCTGCAGGATCAGGTCATTTATACACAGAATCAGAGTAATTCAGATTGGTGGGACCTCCAGAGGTCATTGAGGCTGGTCTCCTGCTCAGAGCAGGTCTAATGAGATCCTATTACCCAGGGCTACATCCAACTGCAGACACTTTCAAGGACAGAGATTCCTCCTACCTCTCTGGGCAACCTATTAGAGTATTTAACCACCCTTACAGTAAATTTTCTCTTTATATCTAATTGAAATTTCTCACCATTTGCCCATTGCCCCTTGTCCCCTCATCTGTATCCCATGAGACAGTGTCACACAGTGGTAAATCCATCGTGAAGCCTCCTCTTCTCCAGGCTGGACAATCCCAGCTCCCTCAGCCTCTCCTTAAAAGGAATACACCTCAGTGCCTGGCCGCCCTGATTACCCTCTGCTGAACTTGCCCCAGTTTGTCAGCATCTATCTTCCTTCTACTAAGGCCAAAACACAATACAGCCCTCCAGATGTCATCTCCCCAGAGCTGCATCACTTCCCCAGACCAAGGCATCTCAGGTCCAATTAGCTTCCTGTACTGCCCACCAAGATCCTCATGCTGACTATCACAAGAGGTTCCTGTCATCCCAGTTCCCCAGCCTGTCCGACAATCCAGCCATGTACTCCAGCATATCATCTGGTTCCTCAGTTTGGAGGAGCCTTATCACCACCCACTTATTCAGCCAGAATCCTGCAAGTCTGAAAAGGAAACAATAGGAGATTGTGTCAAAGGCTTTGATAAAGTCAAGAGATGCAGCATCCACCGGCCTCTCCTTGTTCAGAGCACCAATCCCCCCACTGTAGGGAGCAATGATATTGATCAGTCACAATTTGCCCTTGGGAAATGCATTTTGGCGGCTCCAAATCACTTGGTCGATCTTGTTTAGAAACAGCTTTTAGAAGTGTTTGGTTCACAAGCTTCCCCAAACACGAGGAGAGAAGCAGCAGTTCATAGTTTTCTGGATCATCTTTCTCGCTCTTCTGGAAGATGGGCGCGATGTTTGCATTTTTACAGTTGTCATGAACCTCCCTCACTGACCACTCATCTTTTGAAGGTAAATTAGTCCACTTTGGGGAACTAAGATCTACTTGGACAGACTATGGCAGTGGAAGTCCCAAGTGTATTACTACTGAATGGCCAAGGAAGGGCTCGTACCCGAGGACTTGCCTCCACGCAGACTCAGCTGCTTCCACCTCACCTGTTTTGCTGCAGCAGATGCCAGTGCATTCTGTTTGAGGTACAAAGGAGCTGCCACATTCCACAACTTCTCCTGCAAAGCCTACAAGAAGAAAACCATGAAATGATGCTAAATAACCAATTCAGTCTAAACAGTCAGCTGAAAAAGCAGACCAAAGTTTTCTTTTGGGCTTTTAAATACAACAGAGGGAACCAAGGCTTCCAAAATATATATTGTTCTATAAATACACAGAGATACACCTATAGAACTAGAAAAACAGAAGTTGAGAATAGCATTAACAAAGCTGTGAATGAGCCAAACTTCTTGTACTTTATAAAGAAAAGCAATAGCCCTCTGCATTATCACCACCTTGAGATCAAGATCGGGGCAATCTCAGATTGCAGGCAAAAAGTGGAAACACTAACAACTGTCCACAGTACACGTTTATACAATCACACTTCTGACCTTTCCTACTGACTGTCTCTACCCCACCACAGATCCTGGAGTTACTACAAATACTGAGTCTAAATCAGCCACTGATATTTGTATTAAAAAACAAATAAACAAAAAAAAAGCATGAACACCCCCCTCCCCAAACAAAAACCCAAACACCTAACCACATCCTATTTGCTTTATGTTTAAAAAAAATATTGAAAGCTTGACTGGATGATTTGTATTGCTGCTTCCCTTGAAGCTGCCTGTCCTTAGACACAGCTCCACATGTAGCTGGCTGTAGCCAAAGCTCAAGCTTTATATCCTAGAGCCTGGCTGGGCCCAGAATTCAAGTTAACTACTCCTAAAATGAGAGTGTATGTAGAGCCTTTAAAGGCCTTGAACCTTTTGAGCCTTGAGGAGCTGGGGAATAAAGATACCTTCCCCTCCCCCAACAGCTGTTGTTCTACTGGGGAAAGGAACTGGAAAGAAATCTACTGAAAAGTGCTGCTCTGACATTTGGGTTCTCTGTAGTATCAGAATTTCTAATTTTATGATACTAGTGGAATGTGTCCCTGCCTGTGTCAGAGGGGCTGGAATTAGATGACCCTGAAGGTCCCCTTCCAACTCAAAGCATTCTGTAATTCCACAATGTTTTATTTTTAATTCCATACACATTACTGACTTCTCTGCATCACTAATCTATTGACTGTTTTACAGCTCAAGCCAAGAATGACTGATGCAGCTTTTCCCCCCTTTTTCCAAATATAGCACTTCTCTGCCAGATACAGAAACCATCCAGTTCACTCCAGTCAAATCCTGGAGAAGGGCAACAAAGCCATCTCCGAATGCTGGTCCTCTGCCTGGACATTTCGCTTTGGATTTAGCTGGGATTGCACTGAACTGTAACACTGCTCATCTAAAATACCTTCTCTAGGTGATAAACATATTCCAAGGACTTAAGGCCTGCCATGAGATATGCCAACTGGCAGCTACACACTTTGCAAAGCAACTGAAATCCCTCTGTTTTACATAACAAAGCTTCCACCGAGTCCCTTCTGGAAACCTGCCTGTTGCTTGCTTTAGTTCTTGCTTTACATAAGTAACACTCAAACACTACGGAATGCCAGGAGAGTAACTGAAATACTACTGATAGCTTATAGCCCTGAGCAACCTGATCCAGTGGAATCCCTGTCAATGGCAGGGGTTAGAACTAGATGGTCCCTTAAACCCAAACTTTTCTATGATTCTATGAAGGAAAAAATTAGTTTCTGTTTACAGCAAGAAGCTGACTTTGAAAAGGGCTGCTACCATGGTGTCAAAATAACCACTTCAGGTGAATTAGTGGTTACTAATACCAAATAGATGATCCTTTCAACACTGTAAAGGAAAGCATGACTGATATTTTGCTCAATCAAGTCTTAGTAACTCCTTTGGCATTGATGCCAAAAAAGCTGTCTGCAAATCAGTCTATAAGAACTCCACTCAGCAGCCCTTTCTGTTTTTAGCAGAAAACATTCCAGTGACCATCAGCAGGGAAAAATTACTCTCATAACATTAAAAAGGTTACAGAATACTTACCCTCATTGTGATTCTGTCAGTTAATAAACTCTGCACTCATGAAATGCACACAAATCAACATAAGCCCTTGGTAGAGTAGCAGAGATCTGCAGTGGCATTCTCTTTGGCAAAGTTACTGCATAAATTATTTGCCACAGGAGGGAAGTAGGATTAGCAGAAATCCATGGAAACCTTGCTTTCATTACATCAGTTTCCAGCATGAACACCAAAACA
The DNA here is from genome assembly GCA_013399895.1 of Serilophus lunatus. Classification (NCBI taxonomy): domain Eukaryota; kingdom Metazoa; phylum Chordata; class Aves; order Passeriformes; family Eurylaimidae; genus Serilophus; species Serilophus lunatus. The sequence continues at coordinate 43,566 of VXBA01005705.1, read as the reverse complement.
TGAAAGAACACCACTGTGATGGACTGAGGGCATTTTTGAGGAACAGCCCAAAAAACTCAGATGAAGTCAAACCTTGATGAGGAGCAGCTGACACTGAAGGTAAGTTGCAGTGAAATCTGCCATTCCTGCCAGTTCTGACTGCAATTCTCCAAGCCTCTGAAGATCACTGAAGCATGTGAAAAAAAAGGAAAAAATAACATTGAGACAGCGAGCAGTTTAACCTAAACACGCTGAGAACGCAGGGACAATGAAACCAGCTATTCTTGCCTCCTGCTTTCATTAGAACAAGCAACAGAAACAGTAGCAAAACACACACTACAAACTAGTTTGCACCTTGGGACTTGGCACATCCCTTTTTCCAGAAGGCTGACACCAGCAGAGATGTGGAAGCACTAAGTCTGTCAACCCACATTACCCTGCAGCCCCATGGGAACCACAGAGTGTGGCAGTTCCAGACTTAACTTAAAACACTCCAGACTTCCACAGCAGCTAACGACCCATTTGTGCTGCACTGATGGGAAATCAAACTATTCATGCTGGCGAGGAAAGGTTGTTCGGAACATGTCAGGCACACGAAAACAACAGTATCTGAAACAGAGCTGACTTTTTAAGCCAAGCTGGGATCGGATGTACTGATGTTTGCCCAACTACATGGTGTGTGTTGTCTGGTATTTCTTGTAAATCATACAGCAATATAAGCAGCTTTTAACTTGAAAAACTTGGGAAAAAAAGTCAGATAATGGAACTCAAAAAGGCTTTAATTCTCTATTGTCAGGCATGTTTTAAAATCAAAAGTGTGCATGAACAAAACAAAACTAATTTTTATTACAGGACAGACAATACACTGGATGATGTGGTTTCACTGTCTCCGTTCTTCGCACTTTGCTTTGATTTCACGTTTCCTACTGTGTTATTAAACTACGTATTTTCAGATGATCATGTCCTTTTGTTTATTTCAGATTTATCTTTGCATTTAAGATGCAATTCTGAAACTTTGGCTCTGCCAAACCAGAAGGTTGCTGAGCCCTAAGACATTCACAAAAATCTACATAATATACAGCCATAGAAAATCTCTCCTAAGCAGAGAATCACAGAATTTTTTAGGTTGGAAAAGACTTCTAAGATCATCGAGTCCAACCATTAACCCAGTATTGTCAGGCCCACCACTAAACTATGCCACCAAGTGCCACATCTACACATCTTTTAAATCCCTCCTGGCATGGTGACACCACCACTTCCTCAGGCAGCCCGTTCCAGTGCTTGACAACCCCTTCCATGAAGAAATTTTTCCTGACATCCAATTCAAACCTCCCTGGCACAACTTGAGGCCGCTTACTCTTATCCTCTTGCTTGTTACTCAGAAGAGCAGGCCAACTCCCACCTTTCAGGCAGTTGTAGAGAGTGGTAAGGTTCCTCCCAAGCCTCCTTTTCTCCAAGCTAAACAACCCCAGCTCCCTCACTGGAACTTCTCATCTCTCTTGCCCTTCTCTGGGAACACTCCAGCACTGCAATGTTTCTTTCCTGTAGGGAGAGGTTGTGCCTTCCTTCAATGTAACAACAGTCGAGCCAGCCTCACACAGCGACTCCATTTCATCTTTTTCCAGAGAGCAAAGAGGAGGCTCCTGGGTGCTTAACTGCCACATCACAATCCATCACAACACACTAGTGGGGAACAGGATGTCATCTCTCAGCTAACAGCTAGGCAGATATTCCATTTCCCAGTCTTCTACAGTTCCTAATTCCACTAATTCTATTTCCTTACATATCTTAAACAGGATTCAACATCTCTGCAAGACGAAAACAATTCCTGTTGTATAGATGAAGAAACTAAATCACAGAGACGACTTTCCTGAAAAGTCTGTCTTACACTTCCACCCACACTGTAAACTGACAGACTGCCTGCAGGCTCTGCAGCCAAAAATTTAAGTCCCAAGTATACACCAACTCCACAAGGCATGTGTTATTTCCTTGGAGGGAGTTATGGCCCATGGTGGAATCCGCTGATATGAGCTGCTTCTATGCCTTTTCTCTCAGCAACCAGATGGTTGGTGTAGGGAACTCCTGCCCTCTGCCAAATAACTTTCCACAATTTTTTTTTGGTTTTGCCCAAATCCTCACTTCTCTTAAGGACAGAAAACACCAGCTGGTTTAGTTTGGTTCCATGGGGGGACAATCCCAGCAGCAAGAAAGCCAAGACAATAATTCCCATCAACTCAAAAATGAAAACAGTCAAGGCCTGTTCCTGAGGTTCTCAGACCCTTGTGCCTGTAAGATTCAGGATGCTCTGCCAAGAAAGCACCTGTTTCAAGTGTTCAGTGCATAAAGCTTTGAGGCTGTATTTTAGCTGGTGCACAGTAGCTGCAAAACAGCTGAGGACAAACCGTACAGTTTCCACAGCTGCGTTTTCAGAGAGGAACACACTGTTTATTCTCTGCTGCAGAGGAGTCTGACAGTGATTCACAGCTAGGCAAACAGAAGAAAAGGCAGCTATTTTGGAGGAAGAAATAGAATAATACTTGTTTAGAATATGGAATTCCAAAAAATGTATTTAGAATTGTTTTTCTCTCTCTCAAAATAAGGACCTTATCCTCTTTCCAAGCAGAGGAATCACATAGAAAGGATCCTTTTCAAGTGTTTTGTGTGTGTACATCAGTGTAGAGATGAAATGGAAATGGTAGCAAAAAACCCACACTGAGAAGCAATACACATCCTTATCTCTACAGCAGCAGACAGCAGCATGCAATTAGAGTGTCTATTCCAGCAAAAACTCTCTGATTTGCAACTGATAAAGAATGACTAAATCTTTCGTAAGTGAGACTGGCAATGAGAACTCAACAGAGAACTAGAAGCAGGTCATCTCCTGCAGAATGAAAGGCCACAGAACCTGGAAAATGGAAGAGCAAAGGGCACAACCTTCCTCTCTCCCCAAAACCAAGATACCCTTGTGCTGCATGTACATTACGAATAATAAGATCAAAATGAGAGGCCTTTATAGGGACACAAAACTGAGAATAACACACAGGCTGTCATCCATAAACCATAAAAACTGAGAGTGTATTTTACATAAGTGAGCAGTCCAAGAAGAACACCCTTAACTGACGACTGAGGGAGTTGGAACTGTTTAGCCTGGAGAAAAGGAGGCTCAGAGGTGACCTTATCGCTCTCTACAACTTCCTGAAAGGAGGTTGTAGTCAGGTGGGGGTTGGTCTCTTTCACCGGGCAGCAACTGACAGAACAAGAGGACACAGTCTCAAGCTGCGTCAAGGGAGGTATAGGTTAGATATTAGGAAGAAGTTTTTCGCAGAAAGAGTAATAAAGTTTTGGAATGGACTGCCCAGGGAAGTGGTGGAGTCACCATCCCTGGATGTGTTTAAAAAAAGGCTGGACGTGGCACTTGGTGACATAGTCTAGTCTAGTTGAGGTTCTAGGGTAAGGGTTGGACTAGATGATCTTGGAGGTCTCTTCCAACCTAGTGATTCTGTGACTCTTATCCCACAATCTTAAATGAAGCCCCCTCAAAACGCACACTGGGGCAGTGCCAGACCCAAGACCATCAGTTTTATTGTAAACACACCATGAATGCTTTTTTACAACAACAGTCTCTTGGAGGCAGCTAAAGTTAAATGCTCAACAGCAAAATATATATGCAGAAGCAATTACATACTTCAGTGCCAAAAAAATTGGAAATCTTAAGCCATCCTCCCATGAACAGATCAGCTTGCAATCTCACCGGATGGTAAATTCCAGCAGCTCCTGTATGCCCTGGGGGTCGAGGTGCTGAAGGTTGTAAACCCTCTCCAGACTCTGATGCAGAAACTGCTGGGAAGGATCCTCATGTGGAGTAATACTGGGAGAGACAGGGGAGGAGACCAGCTTTCTACCTGGCAACTATACATGAAGGAACACACACAAAGAAGAAAAGATAAAAGTCTAACACAAGTAAAGAACGTTGTAAAATGCTGCCATATTATTTAAAAACGATGAACTGGGAGTTCAAATTAATTTCTCAAACTCAAAACTTGTATCAAGGCTTTCAAGTCTGTGTATTTGTTAGCTTATACTCGCCATTTTACAATCCACTTGCTGCTAGAGATCTTCAGGTTAAATTTCAACATCCCTTTGAGGAAAACATCTTCCTGATTTATTAACTATGTCAAGGGAAGTCCAAGACCACACAAACAACCATTCATTCTATGAGCTGTGATAAGACTTAGGATCAACTTCAATCCCACCCATACTACCAGGCAGGAAAACATGTTTCAAAGCATCGAGGAACAGATCTCACCCACGAGTAACTTGTTTAGGTAGGATCCAAGTCAAATGTTGGAATACCTACAAAAGCTAAAGTTCCCCTTTCCCCCACACACAGTTAAAGCTACAGAAATCTCCCAGGAATATTGTTCTCCCAGTATTCTTTCCTAACCAGCAGACAATGTGCTATTCTCATTTGACAGCAATAATGTTATTATTCTCCCCAAAATATTACAAAATCCATATTGTAACAATTTAACATATGTCTCTCCTGACTCAATGCTTATTTCAACATTAATTCACATGGTGCTTGAGACAATAAACTTTTAGGATGGAAGTGTTACACACAGACAGACACGGAAGAGGCCAGCAACATCCGTAAGAGTGGCAAAGTGCAAACCAAAGTGGTTCAACTTACTCTTAATGGAGGGACCAGATGAGAGAGGCTGTCCCGAAGATAGGCATAATGTCTGAAGGTGTGGTCAGAGAACAGGGCAGGCATTGTTGGGCAGCTTTTAGCAGCGTTAAAAATCAGAACCAGAACAGCAATGTCTATTCAAAATGGATTGTTAAAGAAAAATGCACGGTGGCAAGAAGAACTCCTTGGGGATGGGAAGTTAAAACAACAAGTGAACAACCCTTTGGCTGCTTGGGATTTGTCTATAAAGTTCTTTATAGTTGGAAGATACTGAGCAAAACCCAAACAAATGGTTGTCTGAGCAGATGAAAATCAAGCACAAAGCACAAACGATACAGGATGAGCTGTACTGGAGAAAGGACAGCTGACAATGTGGAATGGCTCAAAGGCAACAAAAAGGAAAGGAGCCAGGGATCATAAACGCAGAACATACTCATTAGGTGGAGTTCCACTCTTCCTCAAAGCTTAAGCTGTACCTGCCAGTTTCAGTCACAGAATCAGAGAACAGCTTGACTTGGAAGGGTCCATAAAGACCATCTAATTCCAATCCCTCCGCCATAGCCAGAGACATCTTCCACTAGACCAGGCTGCTCACGTTGTTGCATACCTAAATAACATCTAAAATGACAAATTTACTGCCAAGTCTTTGAAAATTGCTGCATTTCCTACGATGCCCTGAAAAACATCCCTCTATGCAGACTCTGAGCAACCCAAAGAACCAAATATGGAAAGATTATTCTGGAATAGAAAACACAGTCTGAGAGCCCCAGAAACAGAGAGCAGCCAAAGGCATTCACGGTCAGCCCGAAGGCTGACACCTGCAACAGGGCTGACCCCAAGCATAAGCTCTCTAACAGGAGAGCATAAAAGGAGCCCAATTAAAAGCTTACAATCCTTTGGGCACTCAAGGAAGAAGCATCTTCAGCCACAGAAGGGACTGAACTCACACTCTCACCTCCTGAAAAACCTTTTGCATCCATGGGCTGACAAGCAAAAAGGTTTCCACTTGACAAACCAATTTTTCCTCTTCACTCAAAATGCTTCACAAATTTTCAGCTAAAGCTACTCAATCCACCTGACTCAAATTTGCTAAGTCCTTTAAATAAAAAAACCTCCATGTTTTTAATTACCAGTTTACACTGGAAATATACCACTCAGGTCTACTTAGGTAGTTTCTGGCTCACAGGCCTGTCTTCACATAATGCCTCTGTAAAATTTGGCAGCAAGTTATGGCCAAAACATTCTTTAAAATAATACTCTGTGGTTCAGGACAGGAAGGGGCATAAACAACAGCCATCTCCCCCCTGCAATGATCCTTCAATTCTCAATTCACAGAACAACTTCGTTCAAATCATTACAAACCATTATGGGTTCATCCTACCCTCCGCCTGATACTAACCATTTTCAATTCTCCCAAGGCATTTATTGAATCTGTATAGAATTTCTAGTCGATGGCCTGTAACTAGTGAGAAAAAGAAGGAAGAGCTTCTAGAGGAAGGTTGCAGTCCATAGTGCGTCGGCATGCATCAGAAGTAACATTGCATTCTGCAATGGCAAAGAAGGGGAGCAAGGAGAATAACAATGGGAAAACGCATTTCTGAGGCACCTCCTACTGTTGAGGATAACAGTAGAACAATAATAGTTTGTATTCTAAAGCACCACTCAAACTAACATCCATATAAGGATTTCTGATATTGAATTATTTCAAAAAGACAATGGATTCCAAGCCTTATGGGGGATTCAGGCACTGCTGTATTAAGAGATGGTGCTCTTCTATACACTATACAACAGTGAGGACAACAGAAGTTTTACCTAAAAAGAAAACAGACATGAAAAACCACTTTCTTTACTTAAAAGCTAAAGTATCTTCAAAATTAGTGCAAACTAGATAAAAGTTCTCCCATCATAGGACTCATCTGCAAAGCCTAAACTTTAACAAACTGCTTGATTATTCATCACAGTATAAAAATAAGCCAATTACAGTCTACTGGCATTTATGAAGATGGTTCCAGCTAACAGTTACTCAATCACTTGCTGAGTAACAAAACTAAGTGCAAAGGGATTAAGTAGCTAAAGGATTGTTTGTCTGCTACAGTTTGAAATTTGAGCATCATAAAAATAGGATTCAAATCTACTACAATCAAGATGATCAACTGGCTTCATGAAAAAGATACAGGCTGGGTCATCCATGTCTGGTTCCGGAGTGTCAAAGAACGGATGTGTGCTCAGCAGCTCTGGGACTAATGGAAGCACCAAAGTGGGATGCCTGCTTCCCAAGAATTTCAAGCACCTGAAAATACACAGGTTGAAATATTTCTTACTAAACACATACATTTCAAAATACAACATTTTTAAAGCATTATTATTTTATGTTGCAGCAGCACTTAATGATGCTGGCCAGCAAGAAAATCCTGCTGCCCAAGCCTATGGTTTCTTCCCAACTGAGTATTTGCATTAATATTTGATAGGATCGAAGACAACTGATTTTTATTACTTCTAATCCTTTCATTTATTTAAACTGCCCACAAAATGCTTAACAGCTGGAGTTATACAACCTAGGGAAAGCTTTTATACTAAATGCTACTGAATAAGTGTATTTGTTTCTTCAAAAATAGGGGAGTGAGGAGGTAAAAACCCCCAAACTCCAAAAACAACATAAAAGTACACTGGAAGTCAAAGCAGGCTGAAAGAAGTGTTTCTTATAATACCCAAGAAATTAATCTCAAACTATGCGTGCTGGAGCATCATTCCTTTTGTTACTGCCATTAAACAGCAAAAAAAGAAACAAAAAATTGTTCTTTTTTGCTTAGACAGAACAATTCCCTGCAACAGCACAATGCCACATGATCAATTCAGTTACCACAACTGATATACCCAACTGCTGTTAAATAGTACTACTTAACACAGTGCTGAGTAAGCAAAAAACAGTTGCATGCAAGAGACAAGGTTTTAAACTGAACATTGAATTCATCTTTTCTGGAGATGCTTTGAGTGCTTGTAACAGAGGGATATTTCTAGGAGTGGTCAGCAGTTCTGGATTCCCAGTACAAGTATCAACAAGCAAGAACAACACAGTTTCCACACCCATCATGAATACACATATTTATAGAATAAAATAGGATTCTATACCTGCAATACCTGTTGCAATACCTTAGCAAGCTCAGCATCTTCCAGCACCTCACTTACTAAAAAGAATAAGAAATTAAGTAGACACAGAAGAACACTGAACACACTCACTTCCAGATGGATTCTCTGTCTGTGGGATACTTGGTCAGGTTTTTCAGCAGCTCCACCAGTGCGAGATGGATGCCTTCTTTAGTTGAAACATTGGTGCAACACAGCAGTTCATGAAGTGCTTCCCGAATGTCCCTCGAAGAATCCTAAAATAAAAACCCAACCCAGACACTGCTGAGTGATGAGAGAGATGTGCCTGCATACACATCTACTTTAAAGGTGGCAGTTTCTGATCCTTGCCTGAGCTAGCCACGTTTCTAGCTGCAAGAACTACAGATGAAGTGACAGATCAGGCAAATGCTGCAGGGTCCCCTGCTCTCATCCCCCTACATGCTTCATTTACTGGAATTAATGGGAACTGCTTCACTGCTGACCTTCTCAAGCAGAGCAAAATTCACTACTTAGTTTGGGTGATAGGCAATAACAGAGAAGGAAGGGGCTCAGCAAAACAATCACTAAACACTGTTTTATTGTCTTCAGAAAAGCCTTTAATCGTTCAACACAGGAGCAAAATTCCACAAGCCTTTAACCTGGTCACCAGCCTCCAGAGGGTGTGAGTAAGCATTGAAGCTACGTGAATGGCTGGACAGACTATAATATTTTTAGTAGTGCTGTGGCTCAACTCCTTCTGCCAAAAACCACTCTGACATTTCCTATCCATGCATTATACTTCCTTGCTATCAGCATTTGCATGGCACTGTTTGACACAATGTGAAAATTCAATAGGATATAAGAACAGAATGCTTTTCAATGGTGAATTTTATTTTTTTTAAATTAGAATTTGCTAAGTATCAACAGCTCATTCATCCTGTCTTAGACAACATAAGAAAGTGCAATCCTCTTGCAGAGGCTCTTAAACGATGGCCAACACACAGGAATGATCCAAGTGGGAAAGCACAGCAGGGCTGCTCAGCCTCTCCTTGTTTTGGTGGTTGAAGACAGACCATGATCAAAGAAGGCAAACTCTTGGGACTGGAATGAAATGACCATGAACATAAAATACTGCAGACCACTAATAATACATCCCATGAGAAGGGAAGTACAGAGACAACGAGGCAGAAGACCACAAAGGAACAGACATGAGCACAACACAAAACACTGAGATCAAGGATAACAGGGAAAAGAAAATCCAAAGTCTGGTTAGAAAAAAAAACAAAGAGCAGCTGGTAGAGTTTTTCAGATGGAGTCAAAGCAGCAGGGTAAAAACAGAAGTTACCCCTGCACCAAATCGTTGTGCATTTACACTATTGGAACAAATTCTGGCACTAAAGTTAATATTATTTTCCACACATTAATACTATTTCCACACACGTTTATTTTGGTACTAAAAGATGAATTTTACAGAAAGTGAGCAAGCACCTTTCAGAATCACATAAATCCATTAAAACGTAAATAGTTCTCTTGACCTGAGCTACCCTAATACCTGACAACAATGATAATATAAATCACAGAAGATGTAGGATTTATCATACAGGGTAAGTCAGCAAAGAACCCAGTCTAACCAGGACATTTTTATACCTTGATGCACAGATCCCCAGCTTAAAGTAAATAACAACATAAAAACATGAGGCAGCTAAAGTTCACTGCTGAATTTGCAAAATCAGATGGTATTCCACAGCATTTGTTATGGAATGGTAAAATGTATTTAGTTTGTTAACGTCTTCCTGGGGCACAACTCAAAGAAACCGTTGCTGCCCTAGGTCAGGAAAACAGCAGGTGAAGAGACAAACAGTGGATTTGAGGCACTGCCCAAGGCCGGGACACTTCCCAAAAGCAGCAGAAACTTGCCTACCACGTGCAGCAGATTCAAGAAAACATGCCTCAGTCTACAGCCCAGCAAATAAATCAGGCCTCAGGGCCTGAGTGGTTCGACACAGTACCATCCATACAGCCAAAATCTCTTCCTCTTCCTGGATCAACCTCATCAACCAGAAACAGCAGCTGACTCATGCTGTTCCCTGAATACTGGCTGAATGCTGGTCAGGAAAACCCCAAATTATACTGGAGAGCATGTTACTAAACTCTCTGAAACAGCCAGAAGAGAGATCTCAGGCCGTGTCCCAGCTCTGCTTGGTAAGCAAATGTGTAGCCACAGCAGCTGAGCAAAGGAAACAAAGAAACCGAGGTTTCATTCAACATGAAGTGCTGCAGAGTGCTGGACCCCAACAAAGGGCTGAAGGAAACATGTGAGACTCCAGTGCAGTAATTAAGGGAAGAATTTTTATCTAAAAATTATCTAATTCACAAGTATTCAGCTGTCCTGGGGGTTACAAGCTGCTAGACTTTAGGAGCTGGTGGGGGCATTCAGAGAAGAGCAAAATCACCCTGAAGCAAGCAAGAATGCAATTTTTTTCTCTCTTCAAGGATTTCTTACCTCCAAGACTGCTAACACAGTATCCAGCTGGTCTTCCCGCAGTGTGATATTGTTGGAAATTTTTCTCATGGTGTGTATTGACTGCAATCTCACCTCCTCAATTTCATCATTAAACATGTCAACCAAAAAATCCAGGCACTTCTCCGCAAAGGAAGGTGAGGACTGAGCCAACATACAGAGGGCTTCAACTGCAGCAATTCGAACTTCTATTAAAAGAGAAAGAAGGGAATTCATGATAAATTAATTAAAACTGTCCTGTTGAAAAGGACATACAAGACCTGGCCATTGGGTGTATTATTCAAGGACTGGGCTGAGGACAGGAGATGCTACAGAAATACTGAGGGCATTGGAGCTAAGAAGGGACCCATATCATCGGGGACCTTCACACAGGCACATCTTCTAATCTTCTCACCTTTAACACAGCCCATGTTGCTGCTGTAAGCATCTGCAAGAGGGACCTGCAGGTGAAAAATAGGTCTCCAATCCAGTAACAAAATATTATGTATTTCACAGTGTGTTTTGTGATTGCAGCATTAACCCCGGTATCTTAAGCAAACTAATTTAGTTAATTAAACCCTGGATGTTTTATTCTTCTTGACATTTTAATTGCTTGGAGCTTTCACTGCATTTTTAACTTGCCATGTAGCACTTCATGAATTGCTGAAAAGCCCCAGAGAATCAACATTCTGAATAAACAAAATGAAGTTCCTTGGGTTTGGGACTTCAGATTCCTCAAAAGAACTGAAAAAGGTGCCACCTGGGCACAAAAATGACTTGAATTTAAGTTAAAAAAAACCCATCAGAAGGCATCCAGAGCATATTTACGACGTAAAACATTGCAGGAATCTGAAGAATACCCAGATACAACAAGCTTAAGTGGATAAGAGATTATCTTCTCTACAGCCATCCTCCTTGGCTTGGTTAACATTCATGTGCAGGATCATAAAAATTATAATTAATCTGATGTCTTACACTGTAGTTTTAAATAATTCTGTTTTTCATTCAAATCAGCTCACCTTGAAAACATTTACTTAAAACTCGTGTTTAACTCTCGTGAAAGAATATGTTTGACTCCTCATGATTCTGACCAAGTAACAAAACACACACACAGCAAGACCCCTGCTTACTCAGGAATGAAGCTTTTGCCACAACTATGAGTCTCTGTGGTCATTAAGAGCAAGGTATTAAGAGAAACATTTTGCCCATATTGCTCTCATAAGCTGACACACTAATTCAGATTTAACGTACAACAAGGAATTCAAGGAAAGAGGCAGCGTTGCAAGTCAGGCAAAGTTCAGCAGCATTTAAAAACACTGCAGTGGAGGGAGAGATCTACACTATTCAAAGATCTGTGTATAGTCCACATCTGTCCATTTTTATCCACGTTCCTCAATAGTATCATACTGCTAACAAGACCCATGGCATAAGAAATTGAGAACACTTAACAAGTCAGTGCATCAAACCAGTGAAAAAATTTTTACTGTTAGGTCAGGAAAAAACAAAGCTGCACTTTCAAGCTTCAGGGATAGTTTAGCAATTAGGAAAACATGCTTTTATCTGCAGGAGTCATTAACAATAAACTAACTTTTGCAACACAGTATACAGCAATATTTTTGTTACGGTGGTTTTGTACTTTCTAATTTAATCTCATCCTTCCAGTAACATTAAAGGCAAATCCAGGAATAACATTCAGAGCTTGGAATTTTCACAGTTCTATGCAAATACCAGCAGCTCTCCATAGCCTTAGGAAATAGAAATGTTGATCTATGGGAAACAATTAATTCTCTTTAAGAAGAACAGATATAACCTACTGGAAAAACTCTGGTCTTCAACTCCATCATAGGAAGACTATGGGAGATCAATACAACAGCACTATGGAATAGATAAATGTGACCTCAGGACATAAACATTTGAATTAAGAAAAGTCATCAGTAACATGGATAAAAATGTAAGCAAGACCTCACCTGAAGTTTAAGCACCTGGAAGCATACAGATCCAGCCACTGACTTTCAGTAATGCATTCTAGCAAGTTATAGCAGCAGAGACTAAAAGAAGCCTGGCCTGTTAAACCCCTTACAAAATGCTGTCTATTCGTTCATTAGGGAAGACACTCTCCAAGTGAAGCAACAACTATTTAAGCTGAAACCTATCACTGGCTAAGAACAAATGGGTATAAATTTGCTATGGATACAATTGGGTTGGAAATGTGAAGAAGAAAGCTTCTGTTGGTTGCAGCTGTCAGATTCTGAACCATTTATGTGGGTTTGTCTTCACTGGTTCTAACCTTTATTATAATGGAAGCTGTGATGTTCACAAAATAAATGATTACTGGACTCCATGGGGACAGGTTCCTTGCAGTACCATGTTTTAAACAATTCAAACATTTACAAGGCTCACTACTGGGGCCAGTCCTGTTTAATACATTTATCAATGATTTGCACAAGGGGATTGAGTGCATTCTCACTAAGTTTGCTAATGACACCAAGTGAGGGGAGAGTGTTGATCTGCTGGAGGGTAGGCACGCTCTGCAGAGGGATCTGGACAGGCTGGATCAATAGCTGAGGCCAATTGTATGAGGTTCAAAAGCCAAAGTGCAGGGTCCTGCACACTTGGGCCACAACAATTCCCTGCAGTGCTACAGGCTGGGGGCACAGTGGCTGGAAAGCTGCCCAGCAGAAAAGGACCTGGGGGTGCTGCTTGACAAACAGATGAACACGAGCCAGCTGTGTACCCAGGTGGCCATGAAGGCCAATGACATCCTGGATTGTACCAGAAATAGCTTGTCCAGCAGGACCAGGGTAATGATTGTCCCCATGAACTGAGCACTGGTGATGAGGCTGCACCTTGAACCCTGTGTTCAGTTTTGGGCCTCTCACTACAAAACACTGAAGAAGGGGCTTCCCAGGAAAGTGGTGCAGTGACCATCCTGTGAATGTGGAACTTAGGGACATGGCTTAATGGTGGATTTGGCAGTGCTGGGTTCACAGTTCAACTTGATCTTAGAGGTCTTTTCCAACCTATATGTTTCTATGATTTTCCTTCCTGCTGAGAAGACAACAATTTCAAAGAGCAGCAACAATATTGCCAGTTTAAAGCCACATGCAACTGTTAAATTTAGTCAATAAAGCAATCCCAGTGGATTTCTGCTTAACATAAGCTCATTACAACATATGTTACTAAATTCTTATAATTTATACGAAGCTATTTGATTTTGGCTACTCAATTCAAAATTCTGTGCAATACTATAAGATCTTTGAAACAACTGATATCAGAGATCAGGACAAAATTTATTATGGGTTTACCCCCACCATCCTGAAGTCCATAATTTGCTAAAAAGCCCCAAACATAATGACCAGGTGATTTATTTTGAACTCCCTACTAAAACCCAAAGCTTATTAGCCAGCACACATCTCCTTTAGCTACACTTACCATACATCTCATCTTCCAGGCCATGAACAAAAGCCCCACAAGCTCCTGATTCAATCAAGTTCACAGCACCAGTATCGATTTCTTCTTTGGGAGCATCATCTCCCCACTTTCTACCACTGGAAAACTCCCCAGAGCTATAGAGTTCCTTGGCTCGCTCATGTGCGGTACGTTTCCTCTGTCCAAAAAAGTCTTTCAGTTACAACCATGCAAACTTTAAGAGATGACCAAGCAAAATATTAAATAACTTTACTAGATCTGAAAATAGATGAAGCTGGAGGCTTAGACATTGACAGACATGCAAATGCTAAGGAAAGCAAATAGTACTTTCTCTTCTGTGGCTATTTCTAATTGTCAGCAACTCTTCGTACTGTTGTTGCTGGAAGAAGATAATAATGAATATATTTAATTAGCATACTCTTAGACATCCACTGTAAAAACAAACTGTGCCAAACTGGGTCAGAACAAAGGCTCATCTAGTTAAGAAGCCAATAACCGATCTGCAAAAACGCTATCACTTTGCAGCTCAACTTGTTAAAATGCAATTAAATGTTTTAACGACTATCGATACTATCCAGAGCGCAGCAATGCTTGCTAGTCCACCTCCTTCCCCCCACACTCTAAAGCTTTGCAGCACCTTTTTTAAGTCTTTACAAAGCAGCCCACAAAAACTAGCAGCTCTAGCTTCACCATTCTTTTGCAGAGAGAAAAAACTGAACAGAATAACCTTCAGTGTGTTGCTTAAGGAAGGAATTTTACCACAAAAATTCGCTTGTAGGGCTCAGTGGCCTTTGGCTACTCATGTCTCTTGAAATGCCAATGTCTAGAGCTCAGATCTTGCAGGACACTTCCATAAGCTTGCTCCTAAAATTAGGATGCAATCTTTCCATACACAATAAATGAAGATTTTAGCCAAAAGACTATCAGAACACCACAAACATTTCCCTCTCAGCTGCTGCAAAAGCTGGAGCTGTTTATTACATGCTCTGCTAATGAAATATAAAACTAGCAGTTGCTTCATTGACTTTAATCTACAAGAGAACCTGTCATCAGCAATTAACTCTCAGCTGCCCTGGGGCAAGGACAAGGTAAACAAACACACTCAACATTAACATACCTCCTGTGTGATTTCAGTACCTACACACAGTAAAACAAACCCAAGCGTTTACATACCCTCAGATCTGACATGAGCTTCTTGTCAAGGGTCTGCTCTAAGAAATGGGAGCTAACTTGTTGCATAGAACCCTAAAGAAAAAAAAAAAAAAAGGAAAAAAACAAGATTACTCTAAATGGGACCGTAGAATTTCCTGACATCCCAACAGGGCATTCCAATTCTATCCACTCATTCCAACATCTTTATGCAATGCCTGACACTACTGTAAAACAGAGTCTGAAGAATTGTATTTAAAAGAGCTAGAACATCATCTTTTCCCACTGTAGTTAAATGTGCCTTTTCTTGAGTTCAGTTGGTTTGCATGTCCTGTGCTGGAGAAGCAGGGGCAGGGAATTATGATAACTATTTGGTTTTTTTTCTTGGATACTCAGCCACCTACTCTAAAGGAAAGAATCACTGCATAGTTCAGCCGAGAAACTTCTGAGTTTCCTTAACCTCTAATTTCCTTCATCTCCAGAATTCTGGCAGAAATTTATCCGTACAGTTCTTAAACATTCTCCTACTTCTTTTCAAATACATACGAAAAACAAAGTTACTTAAGAAGGAATTACTCACAGTTAGAGAAGAAGAGAATGCAACTTACCAATAACTTGGCAGCTTGTACTCTAACAACCCAGGAACCATCACTAACCATATGACAAATTTTTCCGAAGGCATCATCAACCAAGCGAATTTCTTCGTTAGAAGAAGGAATTGGGACAATGCTAACACAGAGAAACACAAATCAGTTTTTTGATTGTCTTCCACACCGGATGGCACCAACTAAGAAACAACTAGGATGAATTCCTATGGATGTACAACAAATGCCAGGAACCAAAACTCCACATCAGTAGTTTCTTATCAGCACCAGCAACTTATAAACATTTCCTAACAGCTACTCCTCAGACTAAGTAGCACAAAACTCTCAGGATTAGGAAGATTACTTTGCCAATACTGTGAGTAGTCTGCATGCATTACATACCTTTCAGGGTAGAGCTGACTGAGGACCCAAATTAGCTGAACTGCAGCACTGCGCACTTGCTCATAATCATCTGCCAACAGCTTGCAGGCCTGAAAGAAGATTCACAGTCCAGCACATCTGAAATAGCCCCACCTGAGCTGTCACTCACTTCCCACAGTGCAATCAGCATCCTTACCACAAACCAGCCAGGACAGGTTAAAAATCAGGATGAATCCAGTCTCCCTTTGTAATCCCTAGTACTTCCAAGTTCCATCAGGCAGACTAATCCTAACAAAGTCAATCAGGCACATGCTGTGGAACTCCAGAACTGCCTATCCTATGCAGGGAGGATGACATGTGAATCTGTAACAGAACTGATTTGATACAGGCTGCAGCTGCACAGCCTGACATAACAAATACAGGCGTCATGTGTGCTTCTCAGTGAACAAGGGTTTAAGACTTCAAAACTATTGAAGACTTCAAGACTATTACTTGCCCTTCCCATGACTATCTCCCCAATAAACAATGCTTTAGTGCATTTAAGCACAATGGATGCAAAACACACTTTTATTTCCACCATCACAGGATGATAAGGAATATGGGCAACGTAACTGCAAAATACTCCTCCTTCTCTCAAAGCACAGTGCCAGAGGACTTAAGAACAAAGACCTGCAAACAAATATAAAACAAAGTAATACAATACCTGACTGTAAATAGCCTGCTGTAGTTTTAATCCTCTTTCATGAAGCTGCAGCTACAGGAAAAAAAAAGGCACAAGAAAGTATAACTATAGGTTTAAATGATACAGACTAAATTTTTACCACTTTCGTCTGGTCTGAGTCAACTTAGCTGCTTGCATTTCCAAATTGTTGCTTTAATTAAAATATCACATTATCTTGACCATAAGCATTTTAAATAATATTCTTGACTTCAGTATACTTTTTTTAACTACTGGGCCATTCATGCTTTGTTTGATTAGGAAAATACAATTTATGTAAATGCACTGTCTGTCCACACTCTCAACCTTCAAAAAATTGTTTAGTGGTCACCGTATTCAACCACAACCAAAGCAGATGTAGGAATCCTCAAAATAATTAGTTCACTGCCATTCCTGAAACACAGATCCAAAAGCAGTATTGTCAGTGAGTTTTCATGCCTTGTAAACCTATCATTTACCAAACTAGAGAAAGAAAAGTGTCCTACTAAACATGGGAATAATTCTGGAATAAGGCAATATATCACAAATCTGACTTACAAACAAAGGGATAATATCTGGGTGAATACAGTCAACAAGAAACATTTTCTTCTCTACATCCATTTCTTCAAAGTACAGTACAAAATTAAAGGTAAAATACCCACTAACCCAGTAGCAAGAGAAACTACAATCAAGAACCCTAGAAGCAGTTAGTGACCCTACATTCATTCAGGATGTTATATGCCTAAAACAACAGGACAATTTTCTCTGTGCTATTATTATAAATACAAGGTCATAAATCTTGCTATGGATTTGGCTGAATGTCATTATAAAAGTCAGGCAAATTACTTTAAAAAAAAGTATAAACAAAAATTGGGAGGTTTAAATTGGGTATTATGAAAAATTTCTTCACAGGAAGGGTTGACAAGCACAGGAAGAGGCTGCCAAGGCCAGTGGTGGAGTCACCATTCCTGGAGGGATTTCAAAGACATACACATGTGGCTCTCAGGGACACAGCTTAGTGCTGGGCTTGGCAGTGTGCTCTTTTCTAACCTCAATGATTCTACAGTGTGGAGGATAAGTGCAACCTCCAGCAGAGGGAGATCCCTGATAGATTCAAGCCCAGTCTGATCTCCACAAACGTACGCTCCTTCCTTCCTTGGAGTTTAACAACACCAATTCCAATACCCTTGCAGACCCTCACGTCAGATAGGTTACTGTCCCAAGCTTTAAGGTTAATATAGCAACTTCCAGATGCCCACGTGCACACAGGCAACTTGCACTGAGCAACGTTTTAAAATGCAGGGCTGTTTGCTTGCATTTCTGCAAAGCTAAAAACTCCACAAAGTAACACTAAACCTCATGAAGAGTTAGAGAACACTAACGAATGTGGTGTGGGGCAAGACATAAATGTTGTTTTAAAACAAACAAACAAAACTATTTCTGAACTTATCATGCAGGTTTCCTGTCACAAGCAGCTACCCACTGCACTTTGGAGCACTAGTGGCTTATTGTAGTTCTGGAACACCAATGCTAAACTAAGAAGCACAAGCAGCTACCCACTGCACTTTGGAGCACTAGTGGCTTATTGTAGTTCTGGAACACCAATGCTAAACTAAGAAGCACAGATTTGTCACTAAAAGAAAGAGCCTACATACACTCAAAAGAGTTAACAAACTGAAAAGCTTCTTCAGCTGTAGCTGAAACAAAAGTCATTATGAATCACTCAAATTCCCTTCAAGATCCCACATTACTGTCATATTTTGAGATAACCTAGGTTATTTTTCCAGGTTACTTTGACACACTAAATAGACTTTTACTAAGTTAATTAAATAATCTATAACCCAAACCTCTTTGGATTAGTTTGCAGCTCCCACCAGCTTCCTTATATAACCTCAAACTTTTTCTTCCACTGTACCAGCAACACTTACCATGGCTTTTATAGCTGCAGTCCTAACACGAGGGTCCTGGTCGTTAAAATGATCTCCTATTATCTTCTGGACATCTTTGGCAGCCTGGCTTTCAACTTCTTTTGCAGCACCTTTTTCCACGGGTCCAAGACAGCCAATTAACTGAAGACACTTATTTCTTACTCCATGAGAAGAATCTGTGAGATGCTGTGGAACAAAAGTAAAGAACAGGTGTAACTGAATTCTTATTGTTCTCTCACCCCTTTGAAACAACTTAGCATGTTAAGTTTCCCAGCAGTTAAAAATGTTAAAAAAGCAGTTATTTTAACAGTTAGTTGAGAAAAGGTAAAATAATTTAAATACTGACTACCCTTCTTTTTTTCTTGTGGCAGTTTTTCTTGGAGGCCACCTTACCTTGCAGGCCACCTCCACCAGCCTCATCCTGACTGATGGATTCTCGGGGAGTTTTGTGCCGATCACTAACAGGGTGTCCAGCAGCTGAGCCAGGACCTGGTGAGATTCTGCAAAACAAAACAGTCAAATGCTACGTATCACTTTACTGAACTCCTACCAGCTACAGGATCACAGATTGATCCAGGCTGGAAGGTCATCCTGAAACCTTCCCCTTTTGAGGCTCGAACAAGCCCAGCTCCCTCAGCTATTCCTTGCACATCCCATACTCCTGTCCTCAACCACCTCAGTGGCTCTGCTGGACTTGCTCAGCCTTGCCAGCACTAACCTGGCACTGGGGAGCCTAAAATTGGATACAGATATGGGCTAACCACTGCTGAGCGAAAGGGAATAATCCCCTTCCTTGACCTGCTGGCTACACTCCTGTTTGTACAGCCTCATGAGCTGGTCTGCAGCATGGTACCAAAAAAAACCTCCCTTCAAACAGGATTCCACTTTAAGCAAGACTGTCCTCAGAGCAGGAAACCTCAGAAGCAACAGCTCTCGCACGGAGGTGCAAAAGCAAACTTTTGTGTTCCCTTAGAACAAAGAGATGCAGCAGGCAGGTCTGAGGAACATTTTCCTTCCCCTCAGAACATGCTACTGCCTGACATCATTCAGATAAGCAGAAAATAAACACTCTGAGCAGCAATTCTCAATCGTACACCTCAGATGTAAGGCCATGGCACTGTCCCAAATGCCTTGACAGCACAGTTCTGCCTGGACCTCAGGCATCACCTGAAAAGGGAGACTTACTCTCATTTTGGAGTGTGTTGATGGCATCATCCATTATGCAGTCTGGGGAAAATCCTGCAGTCTTTGACAACAAGCCCAGCAAGGATGCAATCTTCAATCTTACAGAGGCATCATTCTCCTGGAAGGAAACAATACACACCCTTATTCATTTGACATGTTTGAAGAACACACAAAGCTACACACAGGCAGGACCAACACACGATTCAGCACCAGGGTCTGAATTTTACTGTCAGGCCACATCCTCCTCCATATGTCCTCAGCACACCCTACAGAAAATTAACCATGTCAGAATGCTTACATTCCAAAATGATTCTTTCAACAAAATTCCTCAAAATTCCTTCACACTGTTCAAAAATTTAAAGTTCAAAAACATTAGGTTTGCAGTATTGGTAATGTTAACATCTTTTCAAGTTTTTAATGAACAAATGAGAGGATTTTAGGAGATGAACTGAGACTGCTGGCTTCCTGACCTCTGCTGAGCAGCATGGTCTGTGGGCTACAGAAAATCACTGTCTCTTTTAATGGTAGGGAGGAATCCCACCATTCTGACAGTAAAAAACAAAAAACCAAACAAACACAGCCCCGAAAAAACCCAACTCAGCAAAGTTAAAAAAACCCCAACAAAATCCAACCCAGCACATATTACCTGTATACATCTTCCCATTTAAGTAACAGCAAATGCAGTCACAGGTGATAATTACATAAATAAGCTTCATCAATTAATATTCCTTTAACATTTAATTAAAAGTTCATGCATTTTAAAAACCTATTTTGAGGCTTCTATAGACTTGTGCACACCAGACTTCTGGTCACAACTGGGAGCTCCCTCCTTCACTGTATTGCCAAGAAGATCCAATACAGGGTAGAAAGACAAAAAGTCATCTGGATTTCACTTAGATCTTACCAAACAATTGTGCAACACTGAATACAGAGGTGCAGAAATATTACAGTAAAAAATATTCCATCTTTCAACAGGTGCAGAAATCTTTTCAGTTACAACTTTCACACCTTTTAGCAGTGTTCAGGAGAGACTTCAGTGTCACACGCACCCTCCAAGTGACAAATGTGACATCCATGGGAGGAGTCCCTTTCTCAACTGAGCTGAGAAGCATTTTCTGTTCTCAGGGCCAAAGTTATGTGCTTGAACAACAGGTACTGTCACCATCCTGCTCACACCAGGGGTTGGGCTCATGGATTTCCACATCTGGTGTTTTTTTCTCCATTACTCATGTTCTTTTCTTAAAGGACAAGCCTCTCCATAAGTACAGACGAAATCGGTGATTTACGAAAAGACACTTATGAGGGCACTTTTAATGGCCTTATAAGTAATGTCTGCAATGTTATAATAGAGTTACAAGCAGCTTTCCACCCCAGGGGGCAATTTTCCCTCCTACTGGCTCATGAGCAGGGAATTGGTGAAAGCTCTCCTGTTACTTTGCAGGTTCAATTGCTGTCCCCACAACTGAAACACCAGCAAGCAAAGGGGCCTCCAACCCCTCATCACAACCACCCTCAGAAAGCAGGAAAGGACTTTCAGGATGGTCTCAGGCCACTGTCTGAAGACACACCATCCCTTACAGCACCACCAGCTCACAGTATGCTGTCCCCCAGCTTTGCCCACACACCACAACCCACTCCCTGCTCAGCCACGTTGATTGAACTGTAAGCAGGGCACTGGGAATGGTGGGCAGGAAAATGGAGAGAAAAGGAAAAGCCAGATTGTTTTTCTGATCTGTTTCAGAGGTCGTCAGAACTGTATGGGGACTGTCCTATCAACACCTAAAGGGATGAAGGAGCAGGAGGCTCCAGCACCATCTTGAACAAAACAAAGTCACTGCCAACAAATAAACAATTACACAACTTCCACTGCAGTCACAGCTTTCATCATCAGGTTTCTGAACGGTCAGGACAAGTGCTATGGAGACACAAAGAAACCAGTTCTCCTGAAGAGCCTGTCCTTAAGTAAAATATTGCCAGGGACTGCAATGCTTTGTAAGAGCTGCTTCCTGTAACAAGTTGTGCTATTGTAAACGTGACCTCATCTGCAGATTTAAGAGTATCCCTTCTCACACAGGCTGCAGCACAAACCTACAGCACAAGCAACCTGTGTTCCATAGAACCACAGAATCATTTGGGTTGGGAAAGACCTCCAAGACCAAGTCCAAGCATCAACCCAGCACTGCCAAGCCCACCACTAAACCACGTCCCCAGATGCCCCACTTACATGCCTCTGAAAGAGCTCCAGGGAGGGTGACTCCACCCCTCCCCTGGGCAGCCTGTTCCTACGCTTGACAACCTTTCCAGTGTAGAAATCTTTCCTAACATCCAACCTGAACTTCCCCTGGTACGACTTGAGGCCATTTCCTCTTGTCCTGTCACTCGTTACTTGGGAGAAGACACCGACCTCCTGCAGTTTATTTCACGTCAGAATCAACAGATGAGGTTCTTTATGAGGTTCTTTAAGTCACATCCTCTTCTGAGAGGGAAATAGTCCAATGACAAAAATCAGTTCCCACCAGAAAAAATGTAAAACTGTCTCAACTCACAAGCCAAAGCAGGAAAAGTACAGAAAGAGAGAAAATGCAACCTAAGAGCTTCAGTGTAAGTTCAAAGCAAAACAGAGCCAACTGTAAGAAGAAAGGCAGAACAGCACAAGGACATTGATGAGAAACGTCTGCAGATGCAATGAGCTTTTAGTCTGCCCAATGAAGGGTCAATAGCTGGGTACCATGAAGCAACTACTACTTCTGTTAGTTATTTGTCATTCTGCTAAGATTCTTTTTTTGTTGGAAAGTTTTTCAGAAACATAACATTTTATCATCTGTCATCCATGGGATGGAGCACCTCTCCTGCAAGGAAAGCCTGAGAGAACTGGGATTGTTCAGCCTGGAACAGAGACAGCTTCGGGGGGGGGGGTCACTTAACTGTGGCCTTCCAGTACCTGTAGGGAGCCTACAAGGAATGTGGAGAGAGACTTTTCACAAGGGCATGGAGTGATAGGGAAAGGGGAAAAGGACTTAAACTGAAAGATAGTAAGTTTAAATTAGTTATTAGGAGGAAGTTCCTTGCTATGAGTGTAGTGAGGCACTGGCACAGGTTGCCCAGAGAAGCTGTGGCTGCCCCATCCCAGGAAGAGTTCAAGGCCGGGTTGGATGGGGCTTTGAGCAACCTGCTCTAGTGGAATGTGTCCCTGCCCATGGCAGGGGGGTTAGAAATGGAGGATCTTTAAGGTCCTTTCCAACTCAAACCATCTCAAGATTCTAAAAGTGCCTTTTTTTCAAAGCAGAAGGAATTGCTAAAGTGTTTCTCCACTGCTAGAGGAAATTGAAAGCAAGGGAAGGCAACATCAGTCAGGAAGAATCCAGATAAAGCTGAAACAGCTCTGGACAGCCGGGTTCCATGGAAAACTTGACATGTCCTTTGTCCTTCATCAAGTTAACTTACAACTCACCACACAGGTCACGTGCAGGGATAACACTGCCCCATCCTTGTCACAGGCACCTGAAACCCTCAGCAGAGGGACCAAGTGACACAATCAGAAATCACTTGGATAAAGGGCTGCAGTCACTCACTCTCCCCATGCAGGGCATCCAACAGCCCAGCTGGCAATGAACCAGCAACACAGGAAGGAACCTGGGCCTCCATGTTCCACATCCCACAGCAAGACAAGATGACCAGAAGCAAGGAGCAAGCAGGCTTGGCTCCCAGCTTCAGCACCTTGTAATAATGCTCCAGCAGGATCCTGACAACCCCTTCCACACTCTCCACTTCCACGGGCTTCCTGGCAAACTGGAGCAGGTACTGCAGGGCGTCAGCAGGGGAGGTGGCTTTGCACAGGTCCACGTGGAGCGCCGCCGACTTGCTGGGCTTGGTGAGCCGCAGCTTCTTCGTGGACAGGTCGTCGTGCTGCTGCTGTGGGCAGAGGGACACGGCTCGGAGACACACCCAGTCCTCACCCCCTCCTTCCCAGCCTGAACGCGGGGAAGCCCAGGGAAACTCCCATGGCCTCTCCCTCACCTTTCCCACGAAGAAACATACGCTCAGACCTCTGCGGCTGCTCCTCTCCTGTCCCCAGGAAACACGGCTCCTCCCCACCCCCAGCCTGAGACAAATCCTGCTGCTTCCCACACCAGACAACCAAGCCGGGGCAAACACGGCCTCCCCTGTGCCCACAGGCCTGGAGCAGCCCAGAAACTCGCTGTACTTCCTTCCCCAGTCCCGGGTTGGGGGAAGCCGCGTCCCTTCCCCTCCCACAGTCCCATTCCCAGGCAGCTCCAGCCTCGCTAAACCCAGGGCCGACCCGTCCCGGCCTCTCCTGTCGGGATCCCCCCCCTCACCAGGCCCGGCGGGCGGGTGGCGGGCTTCCCCACAGCTCCGCCTCGGCAGAGCTCGGAGCCGCACCGCCCAACCCCGCTCGGCTCGGCTCGGGCGGACTCACCTGCACCACCTTGGTGAACTCCTCGTACACCCGCTTCTTCAGGTGCGCCGCCATGGCGCCCGGCCGCCCCCGCCGCAGGAACCACCGAGCGCCCCGCGGGGGGGGCAGAGCGGCCCGGCCGCTCCTTGCCGCTGGAGGCCGCGCTCTATGGTCCGGTTGCCATGGGAACGCGGGCCCGGCGCGGCGCGGGTTCGGCCCCGAGTGCCCGCCCGCACCCGCGGCTTCGGTAGGGTTGGATTTTAGACCATATAAAGACGATCTGAAAATAGAAATAAAAAGATATTAAAAAGCATATGTATAAATGACATGGCTTGACGTTGTGTTAGACACACACGGAAGTTTAGCGTGGCCTTCAAACATCCTTGGAGGAGAGGGGAAGGAGGCCCCGAGGAGGCACCCACAGACCTGTGCCTGGTTAGGTGACAGGAGACACTGTGGCAGCAGCCGTGCCTGTGACACCGTGTGGCCAGAGATAGCCAGGGTGGCCACAGTTCGATCGCATCCTTGGGACAAGGGGCTTCGGGAAGGGGCTGCTTCATAGAATCACAGGATCAATTAGGCTGGAAAAGAATTCTGAGATCGTCAACACCAACTATTAACTAAACACCACCATGCCAACTAGACCAACCCCCATTAGGGTTGGGAAAGACCTCTAAGGTCATCAGGTCCAACCATTAACCCAGCACTGCCAAGCCCACCACTAAACCATGTCACCCAGTGCCACATCCACACGTATTTGGAACGCTTCCAGGGATAGTGACTTGCCAGTTTTCCTGGGCAGTCTGTTCAAATGCCTAGTTATCATTTCAGTGCATCATTTTCCCCGGCACAACCTGAGGTGATTTCCTCTTTTCCTGTCACTTGGAGAACAGACCGCCACTCACTCAGCTACAACCTCCTTTCAGGGGCTTGTAGAGATGGAGGAGGTCTCCCGGATCCTCATTTTCTCCAGATCAGGCACCCCCAGGTTCTGCAGCTGCTTCTTGGCAGACTTGTGCTCCAGTCCTTCCCCAGCTCCATTGCCTTTCTCTGAACACGATCCAGCACCTCAATGTCTGCCTTGGCAAGAGGGGCCCAAAACTGATCACAGGATTTGAGTGTGTGCAAATTAAGGTTTCTCATGGCAGCAGTCCTGTAGGCTTAGGAGGTTGGTTATTTGATACCTTAACTACCCTATAATCAAATTGTTTTCTCCTAATACCTAATTTTCATATCCTTTTTTGCAACTTAAGCCAGTTTTCCAACCTCTAGTATGTACAAAGTGTAACAGATCTCTTTAAAGCAGCCTTTGGTCTATGGGGAAGCCTCCTCAATCTCTCTTCTTATAGGCGAAGCACCACCAACCACTTGGTTATGATCAAAAGATCCTGTTTTCTAACCCTTTTTATCATCTCAGACACTGACAGTCTCCTCACATGAGTCAATGGCACGACTCACTGGGGGGGATGCTAGGATGAGCACATCTGAAACCCAGCTTAATTAGGAATAATACAAATCTATTGCTATAAAGATAAAACTTCAGGACTTTAGAATCCAGGAATTTTGAGGGTAAAGTGTCAGTAAATAAAACACTTCTGCATCATTCAAAAAGCTTTTAAAAGTTATTTATTGAACATCCCAGGGACCATCCTATGATTCTATGATTATTGTCCTTAACCAGAAGAAATCCATCTTCTGAGAAGAAAATATGATCATTATCAAATTAACCATTATGATTTTCAGAGGTATTAAAACCAAGACATCTCCAGTATAAAAATAAACTTTCAAATTCTAAGATTTTTAAAACACAATTTAGAACCCAACTTGTGTTCCGTAAAAGATAATTTGCAGGCTATTGCTTCAATAACACTTCCTTCCCGTTGAATGATGGGTTTTCCCAATTCTTCAAGAAGCGTATATATTTAGAGATAGTATCATCATCATCATAATAATGAATGTCTTAAGAAAATTATTAAAACTCTGCAGCCTGAGAGATGGGTGAATGTCCTTAGATTATAAACTCCTCATATCAGTGATGATATTTTTGCCTTTTGTTGATCCTGGACCATAACTGAGATTCTCTGTCTTTCCTTCAGAATAAATAATAAATAATGGTAATAAATACATTGACCAGAGAGCAGGCTGTCTACTGGAGGAATAAGAAAAGGTCATAGGACACTAAATCCTTCTTCCTAACCCAGATTCTGGCGTGGAAGGCAGGGAAAAGAAGAACTTTTGCCTTCTCATTAAGAATCCAAATTTAATTTGAGCGTGTGTTAATGTCACTGTTTCCATCAGGATTTGCATGTGTGACCTGTTTCCATTTGCACCAAGAGACCAACTCTACATGTTCACGAGATGCATTTGGGATTATTCATTGGGATTATTAGGTTGAGTGAGGTTGGCTCGATCCACAGATCTAGCTCTCTGAATTTAACAAATAGTCAGCAACACTGAAAGAGTAAAATACCTCCTTTTTCTGGTACCTTTTAAATCCCCTAAAAAATTATCCCCTGAAGTCCAAGAAAACAGTAGCTTTTAAGTGCTCTTAAAAAGGAGATCCTTTTGTTGGCCCATGCATTTCTTCCTGTCCCTCTGGTAGTCTATGGCTTAGTCTCTATGGCCCAGGTTAACTTGTTTTAATAATTGCTTCCTTCCCTTCCCCATCAATGGTGGCACTTTGCTACCACCAGGTGAACAGGAACTTGTAGAAGAAGTCATGCGATTTGAAGCGAAAACCTTTTTCAGCAACGTGGGGCTGAAAGGATATTTTATATCCTTTGGCTTCAACATCCATTTGAATGCAGTCCAGCAGGTCAGAAATACTTGGCACAGCCTTCCAGGGGCCAAACTTCACCACGGATTTTTTATCCATGTCCAAACTGTTCAGGGCATCCTGACACCTGGCTGCATCCTCCTCAGTTCTGACCACGCACACGATGACACTGGACCGGCGGGATGCAACCGCTTCCGCCCTCGCAATGCGGATCATCAGCTCGATGTTCTCACTGTAGTTGGGCACACGAGCCAGAAACTGCTTCCTTGCTACGAGCTCCCCAAAGATCTCTGGGGAGTCCTCTAGCTGCTTGATTAGAGGTTCTATGTCATAGAACAACGCCTCCTTGTAGACATCCTGGATGCACTGGGTGGGCACTTGGTTACTGCGCAGGTACTCCAAGATGTATTTGAAGTAGGTGCCCGGCCTGTCAATGAAGAACCTCCCTTCAGAGTCAGTCCTGAGTTTGGGCTGGCCGGTGAACATCTCTGCCAACTTGGAGCCAGGGTGTTTCTTTAAGGTGCTCAGTGTTGTCGTGTACATCTCCCCGCCGACATTTAACTCCACGATTGGTGACAACTGCAAGTATCACAAGGGGACAAAAACCCATGTGCGTTACTTGTCTGAGGCCTTCAACAGAGAATTTGAAATGATGGTGTGAAGAGTGGTATGAGCTCCTACTTCTTGGGGATCATCTGGGAACATCCACTCCATTTATTGTAAAAAGCAGATGCAAGATGCTTATACAGCCCTTGCAACCAGAGCAGCAGAGACTTGGACATTTCTAGATAGCTAAGTCCTCACCACAACTTTGGGATGTAGGAAAGTGTTGTTTTCTCAGTAAGGAAGAGAGAAAATAAGTATCCTACCCAGGGAAGCTGTGAGTGACAACAGGATTTACCACTGATCTATTAAGTCCTGCACAAGCATTGTCCCTGTGGGCCACTGTCCCTACAGCAAGAGCAATACTTGAGACCTCACCCTCCTTTATTGCAGAGGGACAGGGATAGAGCCCAAAGCTGGGCCACCTCATGCTTGTCACCTAAGCTGTTCTTTTCTCTTCAAAGGAGGAACTAAAGCTACAAACACTACAAATTTAAGTTACAAACACTGAAAAAAAATCCAGCATGTCAGAGGTGCAGGACAGAAGCTGTTTAGCAAAGCACCTAAAAATGTACGATAGTTTTAGGTAGGAAGTAAAGGAAATAATTCACGCAACTGACAAGGATTTAAAAGGGAAGAATGCAAAGCTTGTAGTTTTGTTTCGCTGTTTGTTTTTTTCCTCTTTTGCATTAACACCATTATCTGAATTGCAGGACGCCTGAAGGCCTGGTCCACTCTGACCTTCCTGACAGTTCAGTGCTGAAGAATGTTAACAGCTTCCCTTTGCATGTGGTCAATTTATGTAGTTGTCAGTAGATGAAGAGAGAAGAAGGCAGTTCTTTTCCCTCCCACTGTCACTGCCGTAATGCAAGTCACAAGCCTGGCCAGGGCCACACCTGCCATTGGGAAGGCGTGAGTCAATAAACAACCCTATTTTCCAGGAGCTCACCTGTGCTTTCTTGGATCTGATCATGCAAGGATCTGCCGCAGTGCTGCTAGTCACATGCCTCAATTGAAGTGTGTACTTAAGTGCTTAGCTGGATCCCACGGGTACGGACCCACAGGATGACGTAAGTTGATCTCACAGCTTACACCCAGAGAAGGGGGGGCTTCTGCTGCCCTCTCCCCTTTCTGTCCTCGTACCTACGTGCTTCTGTTGCTCACCTCATGCCAGCTCTGCTTCTCTTTCATCTTAGTAAGCAGGGTTGGCTCACAGAGGATTTAGCAAGCAACAAAGCTGAAAAAAGGAAGGAACCAGGAACGAACAACCTGGCGCAGGGGGAGACCTTCCCTTTGAACAGCAGCAAACTCTCAGATTTAGCAGAAATTTGCCCACAGCGTAAGCAACCAAGGGAAGCAATAGAAGATTCAGGCCAAAGACCCAGCTGCAGTATTGCTTTGGATTAGTTTAGGTGACTTTATCTAGAGGGCAACCATTTACCCTGGGGTTAAGGAGACAAATGTTATTCTGTCTATCTTGTGACTTTCACGCACTGAAGAACACAGCCCAAAGCTTTTTCTGTAATAAAGTTCGTCATTAGGAAATTTGCCATTACTCTAAGTGGTACCAACAGTTCTCTCCAAGAGGGATCATTTAACAAGAAGGTCTCATGCTTTTGAGCCTTTACTCCTTTTTCAGATGGCAGGTCAGTTGTTTCATGGTGTTTGCCACTAATACAAATGGATAACATGTTCTTCATTAATACTGTAGCCCAACTAACTTTGTTCTCAGATCTTGATTAATGGTTTTGGCCTGGCACCAAACTGGTTCCCAGCAGACTGGGAGTACTGGCACCAGCTGATTCCCAGTTCTGTAAGTAGCCAGCAAGATGACTCTTGGGAAAGTAATTCCCCTATTTGTGCCCCAGTTTATTAATCTGTAAAACAGTTACCTCCCTGGGGAAAATTTTACAACCTACACCTGAAAAGTGCAACACAAGAAGGCTGGGATTTTTAAAGACAGAGTGGTCTGGAGGAAGGACTGTACAGCTACAGCAGAGAAGAAAAACCGGTTAGCAACAGACTGAGGGCAAAAGATAGGAAAAAGAAATCATCTCATCAATGATTTTTGACTAGTAATATGTTGCTTGTCTGAGACTGCCATAATTCTCCTAATAGGTACAAAACTGCTCCCAGCTGATGATTCTGCATGTCAACAATATGGAGCAGCTTTTGAATCATTAGGAGACTCATAAGAATTGTTGAAAATCCTCCAAACTCACAGCAGGCTATTGTTTTGGGATCTGACCAAATAAAGTTCATATTAATTGAATTCCACCTCTTGTCTAGGGAGAGAAAGAACTACTCTGTTTTTTTTTGCTGTCACCAGATCTTGCATACCTGTGAAATACTTAGCACAAATAGGTGTGAAGAGCCAGACACAGCTGTTCAAATAGAATCTTCTTAGTCATATATCTGGCAAACCCTGGTGTTGTCAGAGTAAGAGGCGAGAGGAAAAAACCCACTCAAATATAGCCCAGAGGAGGTGCCTTGATCCCACCTGAGGAAACTGTGCCCTTGAGCCCGTACCTTACTCACCACATGCAGGCTGCCGGTGGTGACCTGCTTCCCAAGGGGTTTGTGATCCGATGAAATGCTCATCTTTCCCGGGACCTGAGGGCTCAGCTGTTTGAGAAGACCTGCTGCTCTATCCTCAGGGTGGCTCCCAACCTGTGCTCCGATCCTCTTTCACTTATCTTTCTTTTTTTGGGTCAGCTTTTCCACTGTCCCACCACGGCTGTCCCCCAGACGCTGCAGCCAGCTCCAGGCACAGACCTGGTGCTATTTGCAGGTGTAAGGAGAGAGGAGGGAACAGCCTGAAAGCGGAAGTATTTTCTCATTAGTTTTCTGGCAGTCAGCAAGGTGCCAGGGTGGACATGGGCTGGCTGCCAGAACACACCTCCTGCAATGCTATCTGTGTGGTGACTAAGCGACAAATAATCCATTCCGAGGGAGCACCTCTGAGGAGCCCCGCAGTGTGTCCGCCTCTGCCTCGACAGACGGTTGTATCAAAACCAGTAAACATTTTCACATCTTTTTGGCCTCCACGTGCTGCTATTTTAAAGCACAGTTTATCCCAAACCATCTCATTGATCCCATTTGTTACTCCCATCGTTCTTCCCGTCGGGGTGTCTACAACCTGTGCAGAGTGGTGGCATTTTCTTCCTCACCCGTACAATCTCTGGGCACTGAGTAATTTCTGCTAGGTAAATAAAACCAAACCTGAATCTCTGCTTCAGCATGAGCTTTTCTTATCAATTGTTCATAAGTATTTGATTATTATCTTTGTATTGCATTGTTTTCTAATATCCTGTATCCACCAAATATAGAATGTGGACAGCGCCAGATTTGTTGATAGTGAGAGTGGCACAGCATTGAAACAGGAGTGTACTGAAAGTGGGCTTATAAATACTTAAATGGGGGGCTTATAAAAAAGAGGGAGAGTGACTTTACTTGAGCAAAAAGTGACAGGAGAAGGGGGAACAGTTTTAAACTAAAAGAGAAGAGATTTAGATTATATATATTAAGAAGAAATTCTTTACTGTGAGGCTGATGAGGCACTGGAACAGGTTGACTACAGAAGATGTGGATGCCTCATCCCTGCAAATGTCAAGATCAGGTTAGATGGGGCTTTGAGCAACCTGATCTAGTGGAAGGTGTCCCTGCTCGTGGCAGGAGGGATGGAACTAGAGGATCATTAAGCTTCCTTCCCAACCCAAACCATTCTGTGATTCTTTGATGATTCTGTGTCTTTGTTAATTTATTAAATGCAGAGTATCAAATCACAGTTAGCCTAAATAACCTCTCCAGAATCAGAACCAGACCTCAGCTCTGCAGGGTCTCCTTTGTTCCATTCTAGGTGTTTCTGACTGCACTGGTGCTTTCAAATTTGTCTTCAGGCCACTCATGATTTCTGTATCTTTGCTTCGTTACAGTTGCAAAATTGCCTTGGACATGATTGTCCAGAGATGTTTGTAATGAGAGACAATGCCTTTCATTAGACCAGCTGATACAGATGGATAAAACCATCCATGCTTTAGGGCACACAAGATCTTCTCAGTCTGTCAAATTCTGTTCCAGTTTGCTTGGGGTTTTTTTCCTTTTTTTTTTTTTCAGTTTCTGTTGGTCTAATAAAAGGTGTTACCTCCTCTACCAGACTTGCCTTACCCTCTTTCAAGCTGCTTCCTCATACCAGCAACCAAAGGGAAAATATCAGACAAATACAGCACTTCCTAAAAATCTTCCTGGAGGAGATATTAATGATGAAAGTTGACAGCATGGTATACAAAGAAATAACGGGTATAAAATTTTCATTGTGTTCATGGACATCAGCTGTGTTGCATTTGAGTCCTCAAGGGATTTTATTGGATCTGTATCTTCCCAGAACACAGTGTTAAGGTGAGCAGGAGGCTGAGGCCAGAAAAAAAATAAGTTAAAATTTGCACTGATTCACCTACCTGGAGAATAAAGTCTGTCCTCAACAAAGGCCCCATCAAAGCTGGACCCAGCCTCTTTTGAATGCGTTGTGCATTTGGGTGGAACCTGTCATTGAACCCAAACTGTATTTTGCTTCTGCTGCTCTAAAGCATCTTGGAGGATCATCAATAATAACCTATGTCTGAGTTATCTCTGCTGCTTTGAATAGAAAGGCTTGAATTTTTCCCTTTTCCAGACCAGCAGAATTAATAGTGCTGGATGCATTATTGAGGTCTGCTTGGGAGCCCAGGTTTTGTGAGTTGGAATAAATTTTAAAAAAACAATGCTTATTGGAAAGCTGAAAGAGCTGGAATATCTGTATGTTCTGGGCCTTTCATTCATGCAAATCCCATTCTTTGGGCTGGTTTATATAGGTGCTTCAGAAAATATCCTGGCTATAGCTGACAGAGTTCATGTCCACCATGTCGACTATGCTGGAGGTGATAACTTTTCCATCTACAGCTGCAGAACTGGATAAACTGGTGGATCTTCACCTCTCTGCTCACACAAACTTTTCACTGGGGAAGGGTGAAGAGCTGTAGACGAATTTACTTTGTTGAAAAGCTTATCTGAAAAGTTTTCCCAAATCAGAATTAAGGGTGCTTAATGGCATTTGAGGCTAAACCTTCCATGCCACAACAGAGATCCTTAGCACTTCAGCAAAAGGAATAGTTGTTAGCTGTCCACAACTTTTTTCTACTGCTACACCAACCATGGCTGGTCCTTCAGTGTGATGAGCATTCTTTGACTCCATTTTTATATTTGGGCCATTTTTTTTGGCACATTATGGGACAAAGAATGGCCTGCAAGTCTGTAAATTATTTTGTCTAGAAGTCACCATATATGTGAAAAGTCTTACTACTGCTATTTATGCTTCTTCTGGGACTTCTTAATCCCACCAATTGTATGACTTTCTTTAGGATGGTATTTTTCAGTCCTGCTTTACAAACTACTTCCAGTAGGATTTTTCGCCCCTTTTCAATAAGGGTATGATTTAAGTTTCCAAACTCGTCTGATGTCAATAGAGACTTTAGGAAGAATTTCTCAGAGGCCAAGCCATTGACATATTGCTGTCTGCCCACGGAGATTTGGTGCCTATTTTTCAGGTAGTCACACCTGAGGAGGTATCCTGGATTACTAGAACCACACATCTGACCTGTTTGGTATCACAGCATTACTGGCAGGCATCTAACCCTGCATTAAAGCCCTCTGCCTGCACTAAATGGAAACAGTTCCTCAGGAGGTTTGTCTATCCTTCTTTTACCCCCATGGTCAAAGCCTTGCTAAGGAAAACAGTAGTTGGGAGAGTAGTCCATGAAAAGCAAAAGTGGGATGAGGGTTTTGGAAACGACTGGAGGAGGTACCTCTGACAAGGCTCTCAGCAGTCTTTGTTGCAGGTAACAGCTAGCTGAGGTTGGTTTAATTTCATTGTTGTCTTAAGGAGGAAGTAAAAAGCTAAGACCATGAAAGCTTCCATAGCTTTGGGCGACCAGCATCCTGAGATTCTCACAAGCAGGAGCTCCACGTAGCTGCTGCTCCGTATCCCCTGGAGAGGTCTTCACCACTGCTGTGCTTCCTCAGGGTGGTTAACTGGGTTTCTCCCTTTGGAGAATGGGATTTGATTTGTGTTAAGCTAGAATTCCCACCCAAGGTCTCTGCTGAACTTTATGGTTTTTGCCAGTTAGCCTAGATCCCCTAAATCCTTCATCCCTTGAGTCTTTTAAAGCTGCACCTGATGCACTGATGGTCTGTTAGGGAACCACCTGCTTGCACTCAAGCAGAGAAAGAGAGCTCTGAGGGTGTTTGCAGAGGGGATCAAACAGGATCACCAAGGTCATGTCCTCAAAGGGGAAGCTGTTGGAGAGGCTGCCTGCCCAAATGGATCATGGACCCATGAGGAGAACAAGGAAGAACCAGATAAATGTTCTTCATTCCTTTCCTGGCTCCTTCTGCACAGTGATGTTTCAAGTCTCCTGCCTATTCTTCTTGCCATGGCCACTACCCTTACATATTTCTTTTGTAGGCACTTCAAAAGTCGATTTCCCTCTTCACACAATTAGTTTTTATTTGATGGGAGAGGGATATTTCCAAGACTGTAAGTTCTTTCAGGCAGGGACCATCCTTTCCCTTCCTTTGCATGAAAGAACTTATCCCTGGACCTTGGGCAAGCGACCACAATAGAAATCATAAGAATAATATTAATGCTTAGAACTGTGGGTCTGCCAAGGAAGAATAACTTGCAAATGGCTTTGTGGAAAATAAATATGTGTTTTTTGTAAAAGCATATAAATATTTACATAACAATGAACTGGGACATCTCTGTGCTGGTACATTTCCTCAGAGGGTAACGAGAAACTGTGTCTGCTCCATCTCTGGAAGCATTCAAGACCCGGCTGGAGAGGACCCTGATCAATCTGATCCAGTGGGTGGCATCTGTGCCCATGGCTGGGGGATTGGATCTAGATAATCTCTAAGGTCCTTTCCAACCCAAACCATTCTATGATTCTATGGTTTTATGCATGAGTACTATTGGAAAATAGTACTATATATAAAAGTATTTCTAAAAGATTTATTTTCTTAATACATTGAATTGGCAACTTCTGTTGAAGAGAATTAGGGCAACAACAGTCAGATTTGGGCTTTCTGCCCTAGTGCAAGTGAATACACTAAATCCAAAGGGAGAGAAAAAAAGAATTCCATGCTTAAAAGAGGAAGGGAAATAAGAAGTTCAGACATGAGGAAACACCTGAGAGGAGCATGGAGCAGCTTCTGTTTGCCTTTCTCTTCATGTTCCCTCTTCTATAGTATCTAAGTTTCTTGAGGGAATGAAGACTTTTTCCTCTGGTCCATTTTCCTGGAGCATTGAAGTGACAATCCATAGCTGATAATGCCAGCATTATCACTTGTGGAAGTGAAGATAAATGAACTGAAGGGGCACCTAAAGCATGTTATTCCCAGAGCCCATCTGCTCCAGGGCATCTCAGGAAGTTCCTTTGAAAAGCTAGGAAATGAGCCAAGTCATTTTAAACAACAGTGGATGGGTTAGTAAAGAGGAGAGACAGCAAACTTGGTGCAGCTCTTCTGAACTCCCATGTGGACAGTATTCACTCCAGATGGGATTTGGCAGGACATCCCAATCTCTGTCCTCAACTTTTCCAGGGGAAACACCAAGACAACCCAGGTCTTCTGCAAAGGTCACAGAAAAAAAACCAAAAACAAACCAACAAATTTTTTTCTTTTTTGAAGCACATATGCTGAATCCACAATATAAGAAGGGCATAAAAACTATTGGAGTGTCCAAAGGAGAGCTATGAAGATGATGAAAGGCCTTGAGGGGATGCCATATGAGAAGTGGCTGAGATGACTTGGTTTGTTCAGCCTGGAAAAGAGGAGACAGAAGGCAGATGTCATCATGTTCTACAGATTCCTCATGAGGGGAAGTGGAGGGGCAGACACTGATCTCTTCTCTGTGGTGACCAATGACAGAACGCAAGGGAACAGTGTGAAGCTGTGTCAGGAGTAGTTTAGTTTGGATATTAGGAAAACGTTTTTCACTGAGAGGTTGTTTGGGCACTGGAACAAGCTCCCCAGGAAAGTGGTCACAGCACCCAGCCTGTCTGAGTTCAAGAAGACATTGGACAATGCTCTCAGGGACATAGCATGAATTTTGAAGTTGTCCTGTGCAGGGCCAGGAGCTAGACTTGTTGATTCTTGTGGGTCCCTTCCAACCTAGCATATACTGTGATTCCTGCAAATTGCTGGGTTCTCTGGTGACCTGTGGCCAGCCAGCACAATTTGTGGAAATTCTACTGATAGGCAAAACCATCAGCAGTTTGCTTTAGATCTGCTCATGAATTGCAGCTGGGCCAGTGACTCTGCGGTTCAGGAGCCACTCCTAAATCAAACACCATATGTCAAAGGGTGTATAAATACCTTTTTACATTCCTACCTGTTGCATTCCAGACATTTATCAGCTCCACCCATCTTCTCAGAATGCATGGCTGATGGCTTGTATCTGAGATCTGAGC
This sequence comes from Serilophus lunatus, assembly GCA_013399895.1. Classification (NCBI taxonomy): domain Eukaryota; kingdom Metazoa; phylum Chordata; class Aves; order Passeriformes; family Eurylaimidae; genus Serilophus; species Serilophus lunatus. The sequence goes on along the minus strand of VXBA01005705.1, from coordinate 7,639 downwards.
TGGCTTTGGACAGGCCCCAGGACACCATCAGAAGCCGAGGGAACAAAATGGCTTCTGACCAACAAAGTACATGTTCCATCCCCAATGGATGAATGGGAAGAGGCATCCCTGGGATACAGATTTCACCACTCATATTGCCATTGGTTAAAACAGCCCACCAAGACCATCAGTGCCCATGTTCCTGAGAAACCAAATTATTCTCTTAATACCTGTGTTCAGTGACTTCTTTCCTATGTTTATATCATGTTCAGCTTAGCTCGTAGGCTTTTCTGGATCAAGAAGCCAAACTGGATATAACAGTTGCCCATCCTTCTCTATGATTCTTTCCTGAACTTTCTCCAAACTCTTGACATGTCACTTTGAGGATGTGGTCAGAGATGAGTGTATGGGCACCACTATTCCCAAGTCCCTGTCACACAACAGTCCTACTGAAGGTGTTGGTATGGGTCCATCTAGCTGGTCATTCCCTCTTGATGGTCATTGAAATATCTACAGTCCAATTCAGGTTGATGCTGTCTGTTTAGCCAGAAAAAAAAATTGTCTCTAAAAAGGAATATCATTTCAAAGTCATCTGTGAAGGTTGACAGCCCAAACAGTGGGTTTGTGCCTGCTCTTGGTGCTGATGCTACAACCTGCATCTCCCAAGCCAATGATATGGAAGAGGAGGGGCTGAGCTGGTCATGGAAAAGCAGGGCTGAGAGATAAGACCATTTGCTGCCAGCTAGAGGCACAGAAATAAGGGGGGAAAGAGAAGACAGACTTTGTTTGTGTATCTCTGTGAAACCAAGGTTTTGATCAAGAGGAAGTCCTTGGGTGTCTACTGTGGAAATAAGCTGAGGAGCCAGAAGAAGGATCTACACTCCTAGGGCTCCTTCCAGGTATGGGTGGCAGTTATTTCTGTCTCCTGGTGAGGTGCTTCTGCCAAAAGATATGTGAGTTTGGGGGTATTTTTTTTCAGCACCTCCTCCCTCCACTTGGGCCATTGATGCAATTATATGGTTTATACAGTCCCCACTTTGCAAATTATTCACACGTACCATATTACAGCAGCTCAGACTGGAATAGGGGCATTTCCCAATGTTCACACCCTTGCAGAAATGCTGTGTTCCCTTTGGAAACCTTCAATGCAATGAAAAGCTATGGTTTCAATACATTCCCACCCTACTTTCCTGATGGGTCCTTGCACACAATACTTACAATTGTTTATGGATATCTTAATTTGTCCTTGGGCTGTGCTAGGCCTTTCAGGGAGTGTTTCTCTCTAAGAAACCCAGGAAAAATAGGATGAAGCAAATAAGAAATTACCTTTGCTCTGCACATTGTGACTTCCTTCTAAGTTGAAGTTTTGAAGGAGCATTAGCTCTTTAATAAGGGGAACCTGAGGACCAGACTGGCAAAAGGCTGACCAGGATCATACAAAGAGTGCTGGGCAAAAAAATATACCATTCAAAGGTCCTGAACTCTATGTCATAAATTCTTCTCCTCTAAAATCTGAATCTGCTCCCTCGCCCTGAGTTTTGTCAGAAATAAAGATTAACTAACTCTGTATAAGATATGTATATATACCTTACAAATATTTTTCTTCTCTCCCCATGTGTATGTGGGAGTCCTTTTTATTTGCACTTTGATTTTAAGCTTTAAAATTTTTGCATAGCACACAGTCAGAAGGTGAAACAAGACTTTTTCTTAAATGAATTACTAGATATTTATCTAATCCCATGGATGCATACAAGAAAAAAATTAGACCAGGAGAGCTGGAGATGCTGCTTTGTTGCACCCATCAGAGACACACAAATATGCCCATTTATAGAGCTTTAATACCAACTTTAATATCAAGCTGATAATACCTCTCTACCTCCTAGATGAACATCCACAAAGCTGTAGTTGGGCAAGATGTGAGACTTTCTCCCAGACATCTGCCTGACTGGAAGAGGGGCTACTGACAGTTCCAGGCCTTCCAGCTCCTGAGTCTTTCCCCATGGCCAAGGCAGGAGAAGACTGAGGAGCACTAGTGGGACTACAAGGCTCAAGTTATCCTCCTTGCTAAGTAACTTCCCAGTCCCATTGCTGTACATGGTACAATCTTATCTTTTCAACTTGTTGAATCCCCAGAGTCTCAAGGGAGATTAGAGTGAATAGGAAAACTGAGAAAAAAAAAAAGTCTTTTTTTTTTTTTTCCTGGCACCATCTTCTCCTTCATAAAAGAGGTGAAAATATACAGAAAGCATTATTCTGCTTAGGTGTGTAAGTACCATTTGCTTTTCTCCAGACCATCAGATGGTCTCCACCAACCATCTGACAAAAAGGAATGATAGGCAAGCAAGATTTAGGGCGAGATTGAGAGGATTTAGGTTTGATTTTTTTTTTTTTAATTACACAAGAGCTACAGGTACATGGCAGAGGCCACACAACTCGTCATGCCCTCATAGCATGGGCCAAAGAGAAGCTGACTTCTTTTGGCAGATATACAAACTCATTTCTCAGCAGGCAGGCAGAAAGCTCATCTCTTTTTGTGGTCAGCACACTGCAGAGAGGGTCTCCATTTAGTCATTATCATCTTCATCTATTAAACTAATGTAAAGGAGATAATTTTGAACTATAGCAAGGTCACTGGTTTGATCCTCATATGGGCTATTCACTTAAGAGTTGGACTTGGTGATCTTTGTGGGTCCCTTTCAACTCAGCATATGCTGTGATTATCAGACTTATATTGAAACTGCCTAGGTGTGGGATGATTCTTTTTGTGAAAGAGAATATATTGGCTGCCCCATCCTTGGAAATGTCCAAGGCCAGTTTGTATGGGGCTTTGAGCAACCTGGTCTAGTGGAAGATGTCCCTGCCTATGGAAGGGGGGTTGGAACTAGATAATGATTAATGTCCCTTCCAACCCAAATAGTTCTATGATTCTGTTATTCTGAGGGATTATGTGGAGTCTCAGGTTTTCCCAGATCACTACTGGATTCCTTCTGTGCAAGGACTGTAGGACAGCCAGTGCTTCTGGGATGCTTTTAAGGTTGTGCAGGCATTTAAGCATGACTGATTTTGAGACAGCATCTGCCATTACTGAGGGTATCAGGACAAAGGGTGTGTGTGTGGGGGGAAGCTTTGAAGTCACAGTCCATAAATTGTGCAGCAATTTTTCTGTTATTTTCTGTGTGATTCTTTTCACTAAAATAAAGGCAAAGGGTTTTCTCCTTCTTTACAGTGTTGTAAAGCTTCAATTGCTGCTGAGGGGCCCCACTAAAGGCATTAACATGAACACAGGACCAAGGCATGCAGCTGCCTCCAGGTGATCAGAGGAAACAAGGGTACCATCTGCAGAACATCTGAGACCTTTAATGGTGATAAGTCTCTGATTTATGTCTGAAAGATGTTATTTCATTCTTGTGAATGGCAGATTCGGAGAGCACATTAGCAACCCACGCAACACAACTGAAGCCTGCAGCACAGGGCATAGTCACAATCCTCCTCTCACCACAGATGGTCAGAGATCTCCAGTTTTACAATCAAAAGTGGAATGCTGGTGGAGGACCAGTGTTGTTCAGGCAAAGCAGTGCTATTTCAAAAGTTGATTCTTTAAAAAAATGACTTGAACATGCAAGGGGACACGTCCCTACAGTGTCCAGCTTAGTAGAACTTCCCAAGGGTGGTGTCTGGGAGAGACAGAGACCTGTGGGTGGGACCCAGGCTGTAATGAAGGTTCCAACTTGCCTGTGAAGACCTTGTTGCTCCTGCCCACCAACCCAGTAAGGGCTTTATCCCTGGTCTCTCCACAGCTCACAGAGATTGAAGGTGAGAAAAGCCATGCCTTTCTATTCACTTCAGCTGAGCATTCTCACCTCCTCCTCTGCTCCCAGCTCCAGAGTGTCTCATGGAGAAGCGAGGAGGAGGCAGAATTGCCCCCATCCCCAGTTTTGCTGGGGCCAGTGAGGATTATGACAGGTTATCCACAGGGTTGTGTGTAGTAGAGATAGTGCTGGGTATGAGGGGCTGGCCAAGGGATGGGATGTGCAAGTACTGATTGGGCTTGGAGGCTGAGAAGTTGAGGATCCAGGGGAGAAGGGGATGTTGTGGAAAGGAAGGAAGAATGCTGGAGAGCTGGTTCGGATCCCAGCACCCATCACAGGATAGTGGCAGGATTATACCAACGTTTTACAAGATGTGAGAAACAGAGGGCAGGGGGAAAATCCATCTCAATGCAAACGCAATTCCCACTGTCTGCCAGAGAAACTTGGCTCACCTCCCTGCTCTGAAGCCTGGCCTTGGTGGCCAAGGTCCCGTCAGTGTCATGAGACAGTAGTCATACAGAACTGACATCTGGTAAGAAGCACAGGACACATGCACAAGGCTTTGCATTTCATTTACATTATCAAAGAGACTGGCTCGGGGAGGACGGGGTTTAAGCACACACAGAAAAAAAGCGTTGTTTCAAAGTTACAGATGCCTTCCACAAAGCAGCAAACCACTCATTTCCACTCCACAGAAATCCCCCGGGATAGGGGTGAAACAAAACAGCAAGCTTGCCGGCAGGATCAGCTGCAGGATGAGTTGGACGGTAAAGACAGTGCCCGGCGGGCAGACATCCAAGCTCTGCACTGCTCACAAATGATGTTGCTTGGTGAGAGTTGGTGCAGGAGAACAAGTGTCGCTGGACTGTGGACAACAGATCACCCTGTGGGGATAATGCATACAGTTTGGTCAGGATGCCCTCATTCCCTGCTGGGTTTCCTTCTAAATAAGTGTTAACATTGTAAAGTCCTGTTGATACCCTGTGTTGTTGCTGTCACCTTTCTGTGCTCTCTATTTCACTCCAAGGATCTTGGCCATGAGCCCCATCTGTGATGGAGCACAAGGATGTCTGTACAGGAAGATAATGCTGTTTCCCCTAAACTCCCGGCAGTGGAAGGATTCAGGAAAAAATTATTTTTCAAAGGTGAGAACACTAAACTTAACGGCGTGTACACTGGGCATGAAGGAATGCAAAACTTCTCCCTTTCTGAGCTTTCTTAACAGCTTGGTTGGCTCCCTGTCATAGGGGGTCCAAGGTCTTCTGTGAAAAAGTTATTTTTTTCTGGGATTGAACTGCTCTGCAAGGCTGGAGAGGGAGAGAAATCCAAATTTACGTCTCCCAGCTATCAAAGGTCTCTAGAACAAAAAGACAAATCCTTAAATCAGCCTATCTCCTTGACATCTCTTGCACGAGGTCCACTCAATTCCCCTATAATGTTACCCAAGGGGTTTCAGGGATGAAAGTCCCAGCAGCATGAATAATGGGTTTGCTTTTCAGGCTAGGGTGAGATTGAAGTGTCTGAGCTGTTTGCAGGTGGTGTGCCAAATTTAGGTATTTGGAGACCTGAAAGAGTCAAATTCACCCACAAAAATTACTCTGTTACATTTTTAGTCCAAATAAAAAGGGAAACAGATGGAGCACCAGTGCCTAGCAGTTCTTGGAGTTCAGAGTTCAGGGTCCACCAACCACCCAGGCTTTTTATGCCTTTTGTGTTTGCCCAGCAGCATCAAGACATTGCCTGTGCTGCAGACGGGGGAGTCTTGGGGACAACGTGGAGTTCACAAAGTGGTTTTTGTTCAGTGGTGCAGCTTGCATCAGTGGGCAGTTGAGAAAGACAAATCCAGGAGAATGTATCTGTTGAGCAATGAAGTGCAGACTCAGAACTCCTGGGATTTGGAAGTGTGATGCAAACATTGGAAAGCCACAGAGCTGATGGGGCATAAGGACAGAGTTACCACTCAGCCAGCTCCTCCTTGGAACTGTGTCTCCAGAGCTCTTACCTCAGAGGCAGGGAGTACAGGTTCAAGAGCTGGACTGGTCTTCACTGAGGTTGATCTGTTCCAGAATCTGGCTGTACCTCCGGGTGAGGGCGTTGGTGTTTTTGGTCAGGTCTGTCAGAACTTGCTGCAAGCCGTTGACATGATGGGATAGGCGCTCTTCCAGATTGCTGTCTGCACCCTCATCTAAGGCTGTATCAGTGTCAGTGCTGGTCGGGCTCTGGTCACTGACAGAGGCCAGGCCTTTCTCCACCATGGGCTTGATGGCCTTGAGGAGCTGGTAGCGCTCGTACAGATCCGTGTGGCTGCCTGAAGCCGGGGCTGCCCCCTCCTGCTGCGGGAATACCCCTCGGAGCAGGCTGGGGAACATCACCTCCTGCTCCATCTTCTGGGTGGCTGAGAAGTACTGCTCCATGGCTCCTCTCTCCCACAGCTCCGGCACTGCTGCTCTGGGCTCTTCTCAGGGGGCCGCCTGCTCCCTGTTCCCTGACGGGGGCTTTTTATGTGGTGCGGGAGCACATCCCTCCTCTGCTGTCCACCGCCGTCCTCCCCTGCCAGCCCTGGCCGGGCTGGATGGCCGTGGGGCCGGGCTTGGCTCCAGCCCAGCTGCTGGCCCTGACTCTGTGCAATCTCTCCTGGCCCAGCCTCCCCGTGGCCTTCACCCGAGCTGGCCGGGGATCCCACTGCATCCCCATACTCTGAGCAGAGTGGCGAGAAGAGATTGTGCCTGGGTACTGTCATGTACTGTCTTATTTTGTCCAGTAACCACCGTCCTTACCACCCCTGGAGGCCCAGGACAGTGAATCCAGCTCCTGCCCTCCAATGCGGGCAGGCTGCAGGCAACACCGTGGGAAAGCTACCTTGATTTGTGCAGTTGTGAAAAGAGGGGGAGAACAAGTGATGGGTTTATCTAGAGAGGGTAGTCCCCCATGTGTCCTTCCTGGCCACTCACCTGCCTCAGGGTTGGTCTGGGGGTTTCATCCAGCCCAACCATGGCAACAGGCCTTGAGAACGATCCCTGCTAAAAGGACAAGGTGTTAATGAACAGGTGATACTTGTCTGAAGGGCGTTTCTCTGGTTATTTAAGAAGTAATATGACCATCAGAAGGATTAAATGGCGACCAGGGAATTAGAAAAGGGACTTTTAAAAGTGAGACAGAGTCAGACAGAGGAGAAACATGAAAGTTCCAAGTGTGCAGGCAGGTCTTTGATGGAGCAATGACAGGAATCAAAATCTGTTGAACCAAGCCCAAAGCAGCCCTGCTAGTATCCCAATCTCCACCCAGGCCTGGAAGAGCATCATCCTGGATGGGTGCTGCAAGAAGCCTGCAGCCAGTAGCCAGCTGTTTGGCTCAGACAGAACCAGAGTCAGTGCTGGAGAGGCTGGAAAGCATCCCTGCAGCTGATCTGCTCCAAAAACTGCTAAAGATGGATCAGCAATGACACTGTGTCTGGTTGGAAACTGGCTATCTCTGAGGACTGAGGCTCTGCCACCTCTCCAGGCAGCCTGTGACAGAGTCTATCAACTTCAATTTTACAAAAAAAAAAAAGGTTTTCTCGTGTTTAGATGGGATTTCATGTGCTTCAGTTTCTGCCCATCACTGTCCTGTCACTGGACACCACTGAGAAGAGCCTGGCTCCAGCTTCTCCACCTTCTCCATCTTCATCAGGTCTTTATAAACATTGATCAAATCTCCCTTTGCCTTCTCTTCTCCCATCTGAAAACTCACGGATCTCACAGACTTTCCTGAAGTGGAATACCCTCCAGCTCCTGTATCAACTTTATGACCCTTCACTGGACTTTCTCAAGTATGTCCATATCTCTCTGAACTGAAGAGTCCAGAACTGGACA
>VXBA01005704.1:620240-697677 GCA_013399895.1 Serilophus lunatus | reverse complement strand
CCCGGGTTAAACCACTACATGCATAGAGAGTAATTTCTTTACATCTCAGTTGTGTTTTTTTCTTTCAGCTTTTGCTCGTGTGGTTTTCTCTGTTATGAGTTTGATCCTATTCTGGCACATACTGTAGACTTTCTAATGACACTAAAGCAATTTATGACCTACTTATCCTATCTGAAAGTCATGTCTTTTGTTGGCTATCCTAAACTGTGTCATTTCATTGCAAATGTTCCTAATTTGTGTGTGTTTTTCCAGTCTTATCCCTGATTGAAGTAGGATAAAGGCTGTTTGAATTCTTCTGAAATGCATGTAAATGTAGTGTCATATCTCTACGACAGACATGTAGGGCTGTTGTGCATTAATTAGTTATTTGGATACAATTCAGATACTAAGACACAGAAATGGTGGGTTTTTTTCTATAAACAGCATATATGACAGGAAAAAAGTATAAAAAATGAATTATTTGAAACCTCTTTATTACAAATGAAGTACTGCTGGTGAAATTTGAATAAAGAGTAAGAATTTCTTTTGGAAGAAATGTGGTTTCAAGGAAATCAAAATGGACTGGACATAGAGACAACTGCTATGAAGTGCAGATTGCTGCTATCTAACTGGGGGTCAGACCAAGTTCAGCACTACTGTGTGATACTAAAAGCTGCTCTGTGTTAGTAATGTTGCTTTGTACAGAGATATGTTCACTGTGTTATTGAATAATGTAATTACAAACAAGGTAAGTTCTGTGATGTAGTAGTTATGTGTACACTAATACCTGTTTAACACAATAAAAGAATTGATCTTGGTTTATATTTTTCTGATATAAATGTCAGTGCATGACTGTTGGAGAAAAATAAGCTTCTTAACTTCCACTGAAATAGGAATTAACAGTTACAAATCATTATTTATGGTGTCATTGTACACAAACAATGTAGCAATGCTGCTTTTGGCACAAGGCAGGAGGGACTGAGCTACTGGTGCGATCACTTCTTGTTACTGAGGAATTAACTGAGGAAGTGGGCAGCAGCATGGTTTTCCCTCTTTCTCCTCCTTTTCTGCCTCCAAGCTGCTGTTACTTCCTGTCAACCAGTGTAACTCGATACCAAGTGTTCCAAGCACAGTGATGTGAGTTGGAGTCACTCTAGGCATTCTGCAGCTGCAACAAGATGGTTTTCGAACTCAACCTTCATTTTTGCCCCATAGGGTGCAAACTTCAAAGTACGGGAGAGAACACTTGGTCACAAACTTTATAGTGAAATTAGTATTTGAGATGCACTTTAAAAATACTTTTTGTTTTGCTTTTTTCTATTCCTGCTGAAGTTTTTGCCTTGTATTTGGCCTGGGATTATGAGGTTCCAGTTGTAAATTATTTTCTTCTTCTTGTTTTGTTTTGGTTTGGGGTTTTTTTGTGAATACCATATGTTTCCCTATATGGTTTTCTTCATGTTTGCTACTTTTCCTCACTCTTTGTTTACTTTCACCTACACATTGCTCTGACAGCTCTCACATGTCTTTCCTCTATATGGATATGGCAAAATATGAAGGCTTAGTTGCTTTTCACATGCTGCAAGTAAGAATTTTTCCTGTTCCGTCTTTGCACCATTAATGTTTGATGGCCGCCTACATACAAATATTTCTAGAGCTTACTGCTGGCTTTTTTCAGAAGTTTCTTGGAACACAGGAGGACTAAGACTAACCAGATACTGTTATCTGCACTGTTCTCTTATGCTCCTGCATAACAAGAAGGGAGACAGACCTGATTCTGCTCACTGTGTTTCTTGGGTAGGTTGAGGTGGAGGCTACTGCAGCCTGCTGTGTACAAACCTCGGTGGTGGGTTGGTGTGTTATGAAATGTTGTCTTCATAAATATGTTTTTCATGCAGGTACACTATTTAGAACTGATAGAAAGCGTTGTTTATGTAGGAAGGTGTTTGTTTTTTTTTTTGGTTTTTACTAGGTTGATAGCTTTGGGAGTATTTGACAATTTTGAAGCAAAGATCAGTGTCTATTCAAGATGCCTTTCATAACATCTTCATGAGGGAGAATCAGAAGCTGGCCCTGATGCTATCTGGAGCTATTGCATATTGAAGGATATAAAAAAGTCTTTGCAAACTGGTTAATTATTTAGAAAAGAGGCGTATGCTGACATTGGATTACACTGGTGAAAATTTAAAATAAATGTTTCTTCCCAGTTGTTTAAAGTAATTTGGCCATTTGTTTCTCAGTTATTCTTTGTTATTGTTTTTTAAAACAACTCTAGCTGTCTGAAATTTGCAGGTTTTGTGTTCTGCAATAGGAAATCATAAATTTACCTGTGGTTTCTTGTTGATATCAGGTGTCTTAAAATCATCACTCATGTGTTTCAGGATAATTGTCTGGTTATGCCAGATAACCCTAATTAATCTGATTTGACTTGATGTTTGGCATAGCTGCTAGCTGATGATACTGTTCATAGTGGGAGCATTCCTATTTAGAAAGTGCTGCAGCTTTTTTTTTTTTTTTCCAGGAGAGAAACATATGAGTGAAAATCTTCTGGATTTTGCAAAACAGCATAACCTTAAAAGTGCCTGAGTTTTGTCATGAATTGATTTTAATTTAAATGCCATCACAGAAGCCTATGTCAGTCTCTATTCAGTTGTAAATGTTCAGAGGCAGAAGATTGAGGCACAGCAGCGACTGACAGCGTGGGATGGCATTTTATATAGTGCCTGAATAAGACACTCCATGAGTTTGACTTGTTTTTCAAGTCATTGGATTTGGTCTTAAAATCATGTAGGAGAAAGGATTCTTGTTCCAACTGAATTTCTACAGTTTTGGTTCCAATGCTGAATGTGGAACCTTCATTTTCTTCTGTAAAATACAGATTTTGGAGAGGAGACAACTGCAGGAGTATCTCAGGAGGTCAAGGGAAATTATCTGTCAGTTTTCTGTAAAGGAGGTGAGGAGATTCCCTGTTGAGCAGAGTGAGGTGTGTGTCAGGTGCTCCTGCCCAGGGACTCCTGCACGCCTTGGGACACCTGCCAGGCTCCTGCCCCACGTGGCACATGGGGACACTCTCCACCAAAGGTTTACGGGGTTTGCAACATACATTTCCAAATCAGGGAAGGTGTGGCTTTTATCATTACGTTTATATGGGTATTGAATTATGTGTTTCAAAACGAGTGAGGGAGAATGAGGGGTGGCTGTTCATTCCTATTTTGCCAACTGTATGTTTTCTTTCAGACTCGTCCACTGACACTGGCTTATGTGTACTGTGTAACACAACAGAATTTAGCATAATGTTATTCTAATGCTGCTGAATTTGCTTCAGATTTGAATTCTTTAAGACATTCAAGAAAAATAAAAAGACATTGGACTTTTCTTCAATATCTTACTTTGAGAAGGGCACCTTGGTAATTTAAGAATCATATAGAAACTGTAATTCTCTTAATACGTTGTATATGCAGGTAGGCTGACTTTAAGTATTGCTTTTGCTGCAAATTAAAAACAAAAACACCCAAACCAACAAAGCCAGACCTAAAACAAAACCACATTTGAGAAGGATAAGGTATCACAAGCTCAAGGTAACATTTCTCTTTGTCTGAGTTAATAACAACATCATTAGGAATTCAAGTGGGAAATTAAACTCTTCTACTGTTAGAAAAATAAAGAAACATTCACAGACACTTAAACCAATAGAAGATCTTAAAAGGATCAAGTTTACAGTTTTAGTGTACTTCAACTTTCAAAAATGGAAATAACAGTATTAGAATTTTATAGTTTTTGATAAATATCTCTTGAAGTCTAATTGTTTAGCCAGATATATTATAGATGTATTTTTATCAGTAATGTGAATGATTTGCTAAGATGTACTTTTAAAAGTCTGTCAATACTTTATATTTAGAAAAATAAACAGTGAAAGAATTCTGAAAAGAATTTTAAAAGCAATCAATTGAAGTACATATTCTAAAGACTTCAGTGTTTTTTAATTTTTACGCCCTATGAATTGTGGAGCAAATATTTTTCATTGTTTCTTCAAATGAGAACTTTCCCAGCTGCCTGAACACAGTGACACTTTTTCTGGTTCCCTATTGTCATTCAGTAAAGGCGCTCATGGAGTTAATTGGAATTCCACCATCTATGGATTTTTTACAAACCAGCTGGATTTAGCTGAAATGGCAATTAGTTAGAAGTTCTTGGCAGACCTGTTGTGCTGTTGTTTGGTGCCCCCTTAGCAATTAATCTATATGTCCCGGGAAGGCCACACTGAACATGTTTATTTTAAATGTATATACAACATCTTTTAGGAGAGTCCCTCTCATCACATTTCAGGAGTCAGGGGCTGCTGTCAGCATTCTGACCAGTCTGAAGGGGCTGCTTGTTTGCACTGGTGGGTCTCCAGTGAGATCAGTAGGCAGTTTGTCATGTGCTGAATCAGTTCAGCAGCCACTTCTCTGCCTGCCCTGTGCTTGCCACCCTTCTGGTGACCTTCGGGTTCAGCGAGTGCATATTTCATTACATTACTAATGACTTTGCAAAATTGTTTCCAGGTACTGTGATCTGGGCCAAGGTTCGAATGTAAACATGTCCCTCTTTCTGGTGCTGTGATAAGTACTATGAAAATATTATCTGCAATGTATCTTGCTGTCTGCAGCTGACAAATTTTAGTAAACTCATCTTCCAGATTCTTAAGTTCTAATTTCACAGATAAGTCTCAACTTGATATATAAAGTGTCTTCGGAGAGGTATTTTCCTCTCTGTTTACTTTATATCTATATATGCATTTTGTTAATAGACATACACACAGATGAAATTCAGCTGTAAGGGGTTTTTGTAGTTTTAGTTGTTGATTATTTTTAATTCAGAATGTAGACCACATTGCTAGTTAAAATTTTCAACTTCCAGTTCCTGAGGTTGATTTTTGGTGTGGACTGTTAGGCTTTTTTACAGTAAACTCAGAGGATTGTTATTTATTTTCTCAAACGTACTGAGATTCCAACCCTTTATGAATAATATTGAAATGTATTTTTCATAAAAGGATGGGAGAGAATCTGGGTTTCATAATAGTTGTAGAAAATAAATGTATCCTTTTTTTTCAGTCTTCAATAGCTATGGAGGAATATATAGCAATGATTCCTAAAAGAATAATTTCAACCAGAAGTATTTTTGCCTTCATAAAACAATGGTATCACAAAGCAAACCTGTTCTTCCAGTCTTACCGAGACTGCGTTATAATTGTCGTGGAACTATCAGGGCAAAAGTATCAGGAATTATTTGATTTTATTTTCCGGCTTTTGTCTTTCCTAGTGTCCCTGGAATATTTACAGATCTCTATGCAGACCATAAGAGTGTCTAAAAGTGGTACCTTCGGCTTCAATATTAACAATTGAAAGCTTTAGCTCCAAAAAAAAGCATGGTATGGATCAAGTTACTGTTTCCTTCTCATCTATTTAGATTTAGAATGAGCACCTACCAGTGTATTGTATAGATTATCACTGGATTTTCTGAAATATTCTTCTATAGCTGCCTTTTGAACTCAACCATTTTTCAACAAGTGAATTTCAAAAGATACAAATTTAAGTACTATACCAAAAGGCTTAGTAGGTGATGGTGGAAATCTTATATGTTTTTACTTTTTCACTGCATCCAAGATTTCAAAAAGCACCTTTTTCTAGATGTAGTATCAAAAGGCAAGGGTCTGGTCTTTTTATTACGCAGTTCCAATTTCCTTTCCACTGCATACATGTAGCTGTATCAATTAAATATCAGCTGAGGAAATGAAGTGATATTATGCTCACTTGCTTGAGAAAAATGAAAGTTCAAGATGAAGGTAACTTCTGTTTAGAATGGTAAAATACAAGCAGGTTTTCGCAAAACATGGAAGACTTTGAAAATAAGCATACATGCCTACACACAGTAATGTACTGTTGCATGTGATGGTTTCAGTATATGGTAGCAAAATAACTGAAATGTTAAATAAACCCATATTTGAAGGCATACTATAAGTTCTAAATAACATTTAGAGTGAAATACAGTTTATTAAAAAAAATATCCTTTACATAAAGAACAGAATTTTCTGATTCTTAGGATTATTCTGGTATTGGCTTCTGCTCAGTTGTGCCTTACAAACTCAGGGCATCACCCACTTGGTTATGTTTACCAAATCTGTTCCCTTTCTGAATGTGATGCAGATCCAGGTTACCTACACATGTGCAATGATTGCTCTGCTTTCCGTTGGCAGTGCAAGGTTTCCTAATAAAGGTTGACTTCAGGCACTATTGCACTGACGTTGCTTTGCTGAAACTAGTTTTACTGTAAATTGAAGATAAAAAATGTGTCCGCTTTTACGGGACGGGTTAATCTGAATTATGTGGAAAACAGAAAGAATATAGATTTCGTTACCAGGCTTAAAAGGCATCTTTAAAATGGTTGGATTTTAAATAATTTGGTTTATAATGAGTTATGCTCTTTCACATAATTTAATTGAGGGATATCTGTTAATTTTTTGAGAGGGATAACAGGAGAGGCCTAGTTGGGGTGGCTGAAGGAAGGTTGGTAAATGACTGTTCTCACGTCTTTAGCACACAGTGGGCTGCCTTTCATCTTTGTTCTCTTCCATCCCTTTAAATCACGTGTACTGGAGGGAAGTTCACCCATCATTCCTTTGCTGATCCAGGAAAACCAAAGCCCTGTAAGCACCTGCAAAAGGAAAATCAGATAACTCTACTTCTCAAATCCTACTAATCTTCCTAGCTCTGCTGATCTGATGTTGGTCTGTCTGTAAGCAGCTTCATTTTTGGAGTCTGCTTTAAAGGATCAGTTGATCATGGAGTTATCCATGTATAGAACTAATAACTTTCTGAAATGCTATGCTAGCCTTTTATTCATCCTCTACACTTTCTTACACATTCTTTTTTGTGTCTATCAGTTATTGACACAGTTGAACAAATACAACTGCTTCAATGAGATATGTGTTTTCCTTACATAAATCTTTAATTTTCTCCTGGAGATATTAGGTGGAAACGGATAAAATCAAGTTTTTTAAACATCTTTTTTTTCCTATCTATATTAGAGCATACACATTGAAAGAACATAAATATTCACTTGGATTCTTTTACAAAGATATTTTTGTCAGTGGCTGACTTTTTTTGACTTAATAAGAAAGTTGGTTTCCCCCCTGCTGCTTTTGCCTGTTCAGCAGACACCTGCATAGAAATTAGCTGACCTGTGACCTGGGGGGCTCTTTCACTATTGAAACAACTCAGCTGTTACTGTTGTGAAGTGTTGTTACACTATGTTAATTTGTTACTCATGCAGAAGTTAAAGCTTTTACCTGGAGAGAGGTAACAGTTACAGCGTGGCACTTTTAAGAGGAACAGTATAAAACCAGCATCACACACCAGCATCAAAGTTGGTGGCAACTGCTGGTGCGTATCCTAGGAGATCTGGTTAGACTTCTGGGAATTAGTTTTCATTTTGTGATCTATTAGTTATTACCTCTTGATGTAATTTTAGAGGTTTAATAATACATTCTATTTAAGTCATACAGTAAAAAATAGGAATACATGAAAGCATTTGATTCTGAGTTATTTGATAAAGAAATTATAACTGATTCCAAATCTAGGACCACAATTGGCAAAAGTTAAGAAGCAATAAAGTACTTCAAAGCATTTTTATTAGTGTTGGATTAATTTTTTGATTGACTCCTGCATAATTTGGCATTCTATAATAGTGAAAGTAGAAAAGCACTCTTTATTTCATAAACTATTACCAAATGGATGACTAATTCTTCCACATTTCCTGATTTTTTTCTCAAATATATGGAAAAATACAAATCAAGCTCTTTGAGGCAGTAGGTATGTTTGCACTGTATAATCCATATTGATGTTTTAATTGTTCATTAAACTGTAGGTTCTCAATAACTTCATAGGCTTACAGTTTAATACAAATAAATAGTACAATCATTTTGTGATTTATTGTTGGAATTGATCCATTTGACTTAATTGGAGATTCAGAATTTTGGATTGTTGACTTCTGCGAGAGTAGCACATTAAATAAGAAAACATAGTAGATTTGGAATGTGTAAAGTACTGCTGCCTTGCTCCCCCTTGCTCCTTCCCCACCAAAAGCTGACTTTATGAATTCTTAGGAGCAGAGGTGGTTCTGTTGTTATTAACTTCATGGAGCTGCTTAAGACATCAGGAGTTGTCATTGTGGCAAAGTATAGAAATGTTATGTGCCACTGAATTTGTGGGTCCTGAGAGAAGTGGCTTAGTAAGAAGAAATCAGAATTGGTGGTTCCACCCCTGTTCACCTTGTGTTCACTTTTCATTATCTAGGCATTTTTTGCTTTCAGTTCTTCCAGGTATGTATTAAACATGTCAGGAGACAAGCTGAAGACTGTTTTTACTTACACCAAATGTAATTGTTTCTAGTAGTTATATGTGTGCATATGATATCCTAGTTGGCTGCTAATGGGGTTTTTTGCATTAGCTTTTCTATGTTATTTACAGGTTTTATTTCTTTTCTGTTGGCAGGTATTTAATTAGTCAAGGAGCACATGTAGGAGCTGTAAATAGTGAAGGAGACACTCCATTAGATATTGCTGAAGAAGAGGCAATGGAAGAGCTGCTTCAGAATGAAGTAAATAGACAAGGTAATTTTGAATATGGAAGGGTGGTTGTGTTTTCTGGACACTAAGTATATTTTTGAAAACTTACACTAAGTTAGGACTTTTAAAGTCATGCAGTTTATTTTCTGAAGAAAATTGTCAATACAATGCATGATTCTTAAGCTGTCTTTAGGTGTTTTTGCACAGCTCAGCCTCTTGTGAAGAAAGAGGTCAGAAGTATGGAACCCAGGTGTTCAGTGGATTCCTGAATTCACTTAACTCAGGCAGAATGTAGTGGTATTCAGATACTATGGATGGTTTTCAGTGCATTTGGGATATGGACTTCTATATCCCAGCTTCAAGCTGGGTCTAAAGAGATTCCTGCCTTAAAGAGAAGAAAAATAGGCAGGCAGTTTTAGGATGAAGTCCTAATCCAATCCTGAGGTAACAAAGGTAACTATTTCTTTCACTTGACTACAAGAAAGCCTAGAATAGCTAAAACAAAAATAAACAACTATAATGTATCCCATAAATCAACCTTTGTGTCTAGTTCTGACCTTTTGAGTACCTTTCTACAATGGTAAACATCTAAAACTATTTCTTGGGGAAAGGGGTCTAAGACTGCAATTATTTTAGGCCTGAGAACCTGTCATGAACGTTTTAAGTTACTCCTGGATTTTTTGTGTGCCCTTCTGAAAACAGTATAAAGGTGAGCGTTTGTATAAAACTTAGTGGTCAGGTATGAAGTTTTGATATTGTTTAATAACATGTACTAAATTTATGCACCTTATTCCTAGAAAATTGCTACTTCTGGCAGGGATGTCTTTACAAGAGAAATTAGCCTTGGAAAAAGCACATTGATTTATTTTTCCCTGCTTTTTTCCCCTCTCCTTACACTGCTATATTCCATATTCCAGTCCTCAGATGGGTGAAACTTTCTGGTTTTTCCATTCCACAGAGGAAGGAATATTCACTTCTTGTTGACTGACCATCTCGAGTCTGATAGAATTGCACTGCTATCCCAGAACTTCAGTACAAGAACTGTGGACTGAGTAATATATATTACTGAGTTACTCTTTGCTGGGTTAGGAACTGGCTGGATGGTCGAGCCCAGAGAGTGATGGTGAACGGTGCTGCATCCAGCTGGCGGCCAGTCACCAGTGGTGTCCCTCAGGGGTCTGTGCTGGGACCAGGGTTGTTCAATATTTTTATTGATAACATGGATGAGGGTCTTGAGTCCTTCATCAGTAAATTTGCGGACGACACTAAGCTGGGAGCTTGTGTTGATCTATTGGAAGGAAGGAGGGCTCTCCAGAGGGACCTGGATCTGTTGGATAGCTGGGCAGTATCCAATAAGATGAAATTCAGTAAGTCTAAGTGCCGAGTCCTGCATTTTGGCCACAAAAACCTCCTGCAACGTTACAAGCTGGGGGCAGAGTGGCTGGCTAGTGCCCAGGTGGAAAGGGACCTGGGGGTACTGGTCGACAGCCAACTCAACATGAGTCANCCCAGTTCTGGGCCCCTCAGTTTAGGAAGGACGTGGAGATGATTGAGCGTGTCCAGAGGAGAGCAATGAGGCTGGTGGGGAGCTTGGAGCATAAGCCCTATGAGGAACGATTGAGGGAGTTAGAGTTGTTTAGCCCGGAGAAAAGGAGGCTCAGAGGTGACCTTATCGCTCTCTACAACTTCCTGAAAGGAGGTTGTAGTCAGGTGGGGGTTGGTCTCTTCCACCAGGCAGCAGC
The DNA here is from genome assembly GCA_013399895.1 of Serilophus lunatus. Classification (NCBI taxonomy): domain Eukaryota; kingdom Metazoa; phylum Chordata; class Aves; order Passeriformes; family Eurylaimidae; genus Serilophus; species Serilophus lunatus. The sequence goes on along the minus strand of VXBA01005704.1, from coordinate 687,354 downwards.
TGACAGAACGAGAGGACACAGTCTCAAGCTGCGCCATGAAGGTATAGATTAGACATTAGAAAGAAGTTTCTCACAGAAAGAAAAATAAAGTATTGGAATAGTCTGCCCGGGGAGGTGGTGGAGTCACCATCCCTGGATGCATTTAAAAAAAGGCTGGATGTGGCACTTGGTGACAGTCTAGTCGAGGTGTTAGGGCAAGGGTTGGACTCGATGATCTTGGAGGTCTCTTCCAACCTAGTGATTCTGTGATTCTGTGATATTGAAGGAGGATGAGTTAAGATGGAGCCTTTGTGGGAGGTGTGCTAAGGGACTGCATCTCCATTGCCATTGAAAATGGTGCTTCTTTTATAGCGTTGGGTTTCTATCTCTTAAGACAGATTTACATAATGTAACAGTAAACTAGTAATTGCTTCAGGCTTTGCCCTGATTTAATTTGTATGCTTAAACTCATTTAATGCCCAAAGAAAATGGTAAAAAGAAAGTGGAAGACCTGACATTCAGGGAAATAAGAGATACCTACTGGTACACTGAAGCAGACAGTAGATTTGCAAAGGCTTTGGTTCAATTAATTGTTAGCATTAACAGAAATTTGATTAGCAGTTCTTATGGTTAACATACAAAGAACAGATTAGATAGTTGGAAGTATTTCTTTGTTTGTATTACCATTTCTCTTTTTCAATTATTTATTCTCTTTTCAAGCAGTACTGTCAGTCTTTGAGAGTTGTTTCTGGGATGTGCCTCAGCCTATATTCTTTAAGGTTTAAGGTTTTTAAAATATTTTACTTCACTCATGTGCAACAGTAATTGACTGCAATAGTTCTTTGTAAAATTATAATTATTTGGGGAACAAACTTCCCCCAAATCTCTCTTTTATGTGTTGTTGTTCTTTTTTAGAAGAAAGTATTGGTTATATGGGGTCTTACATACTTTTTTACAGAGCAGATGCTCAACATTACACAGTAATTTTTATTGTTTTGCAAGTTTAGTTAAATTATTTTGAACACCCCAATTGTAAAATTAGCATTTGCAACCTAAACTAAATGCCACAAATCACTGAAAATTTTGGTGAGGTTTACATATTTCATAGTAAAAGCTTACTATGGACTGTCTACAGTACTGTCTTTGTAAATCTGAGAAGATATACTGTAGCTATTAGCTTCTAAAGGAATAATTTAGATTGCTTTAAGATACTAAATTTCACCTATTTTCCAAGCATTCCTTTGGCATTTTTGTGTCAGTTGGTTTATTTTCTTGTTTAATAGAAGCAGGCAAGTAGGCATGTAGTGTCCCTCCTTCTGAATTGGTATCTGAAGACGTAAGAACTAAAGGCTTTACCTGCAGAGATGAAATCAGAGGACATATTTCATGAGTGTGGATGAGAATGGAATAGGAAGGGTATGAATCTGGATGTGAACTTTTGTATATCTTACTAAATCCTGAGGCAATTGTCTCGGCAGTAAGGTTTTAGTTATTTGGATGGCATCCTTAAATTGAATATAAACTTATATATAAAACTATTATTTAGTCATTATAATGATCACTTAGAAAGTGCCTAATTGTATGTTGTGGCTAGAGAAGTCAATAGCTCTAAAATAGGAACTTAATTGTTTCTCTTAATGTGGAATTAACAATGATGCATTGTGACAGTTTTGTCTTTGACTATACATGTAGCTGAATATAATTATCCCTCCAGCAGTGGGATAATTCATATTCCTTCCATATGATACACTCCTTCATGTCAAATAAAGCAATGCCACAGTTTTGATAATGCAAGTTAACAGTGGGGTCTGTGGAATGATCAGTCCTGGCTTGTGTTATGGGCAATGGAAGATCATCCTATATATTTTGAAAACAAACAAACCTGGGTGCCAAAATATCCTAGCTCTGTGTAGGTAAAGCATGCAGTGTGAAAATCAAATAGAAATTCTCTGTAACATTTTTACTTCCAACCTCTTCCTGTGTTTATTCCTGCATTCATTATAGCTTCATTTTTGTTTTGCATTGTTAATGCTGTTAGTGTGACTTCCTACCTCTTGGCAGTCAGAGTTGTTTGGTGGCAGAAGATTGCCTGGAAAGATCAGTCAGGTTCATTGTGATTTCCAGTATGTTTAAGTGATGACATTTGATGTTTGTTTCTGTTAGACATCTGAGGAAAAGCACCATGTAAGATCACCCTTTTTACTGCTTTTACAGGCCTCCTGTCTTTATAGGAGAAGTTCAAACAGATCCTTCCAGTTGTGCAGCTATTCAGCAACTATTTGTCAATTTGTACTTCTGCCCAATATTTTGCAGTTATCGAATTGTATTTTAAAGACATGTCTTACTACAGCACAAAATTCACAAAAAATTAATCACAGAATACAATTTAGTTCTATGTGACATTACAGTCAATAAAAGGAAGGCTCTGCAATGTGTGCTCATCCTATTTTAGCATTCAGACTTCAAATTCTGATCTGACTAGAGAGGAGGTGGTCAGTGATCCGGAATAATCTTGTTTTACAAGTTCAGTTTTTGTAGGGAGTGCTGGACATGAAAGAAGAAAGTTTTTCTGGTATTATTATCCAGTGTCTGTTTTTCTTCAGTCATTCTCATCTCCATATGTGACACCTCTAAATTGCACCAAGATTCAGTGCCTCTTCTTGTGTCATCTTGTGTTGTGGCTTTAGTCTTGGCCAGCCCTGGCCAGTGTTAAATGCTGTCTCTCATGGGTCTCGAGAAGGGCTAACTATAATGTTTTGAAGTGATTTTTTTATCTGTTTGTCATCAGATATCCTCTTAAAATTGTTTTTAACTGCTTAAGCAGTTATTTTGAATTATAGGAGACATTCTTGGGAGGTGAGTGAGTAAGAAGTGAGTTAGGGAGAGGTGATGTGAGGTGAAGCAGTTCTTACAGCATGGTAGCTATTTATTTAGTAACTTAGAATGATCGCTTTCCTTTGATTCCAAGGAAAGAAGTACATCTTCCTCATTCTTAATTGTAGGTAATGTAGCAGGAGTCCCTCAGAATTATTGCTTAACTCAGCTTTGTTTATGTGGATAAAATGTGAAGTATTACATTTGTATATAAACATTCACTTCATGAAGGGAAAAGTGGGTTGATCTTCCCCGCAGTATCTATAAAACATGCCTTTATATGGCTGAGTTGTCCTGAAACAATGATTCAGCAGTTAAATTTATGCTGAATTTCATTAAATGCTCATCGAATAGCACACTGTTTTCAAACCTGTTTGGAGCTATTGAGTAACACTTGTTGATCAGAAGAAAATAAAAAGAGGAAACATTTAGCAATAAATTATTAATGATTTAAGAAGTTGTTAGGCTGCCAGAGGTTAAATGCAGTGGTGGTGTGAGAGAGTGCTGGGGCTGAGGCTGAGCTGGGAGGCAGCGCATTGCCATCTATGGGTGGCAGGGAGAAAGGATTGGGAACGTAGGATGAGCATTTTCTTTTTCCCTGGTATCTTAACAGTGTCTGGAAAACAATAGGAAGGAGAAAGGACCATACAAGGTATAATAAAGGCTGTTTACATTCTGTTTCCTCTATTTAATAATGGGAATTGTATTTAGCTTATCTCAGAGCTCAGCTTTTTTCTATGACACAAAGTTTAATTCCCACATTATGCCAATTATTAACGCGGAATGTTTTATTTAGGTTGGCAAGGTTCTGGTGCTTTCTCCTGTTGAAATACGACCAGAAATTACTGTCTTGTAAAATAATAGGTTGATACAGCCATTACTCCCCTGCAGCCATTATGTCTTGTTTATGCTTCAGAATTGCAATTATTTGTGATATTGATAGAAGTCTATGTTCAGTATTAGTTACTTTTTCTGCTGAAGCATTTTGACATAATTCCCTGAGTCTTTAGGCATATCTAGAAAGTAAGCTTAGATGTGACCCATTAGAACTTCAAGATCAGAGCTTGGAAGGCGTTTTTCTGTGTTCTTCCTTTATACAGAAGTGCCTCAAAACAGCAAGCCACATGCATGAACTGTTTTACACTGATAGAAATTTGCATTGGATTCTTCATTGGAGAAAGTTGCTCATGCTGATAAGGATTCACAGTTGGACTTCAGACATGCAAAAAGGAAATGAACATAAATGTGACTGACAGAGGATGAGATATAAACTATTTATTTGCATTCCAGTGTTTTTCAGGCAACAGGGACTTACATATAAATGACTGTAGTCTGGAGAATAATTTTCCCAGGATCTACACTGCTGTGTCATTCTGAAAGGGGAGCAGATGCCAAGGCCCAGGAGGTGACAATTTACAGTAATTCACAGTTCAATATGTAGGAGCCTCGTGGAGGAATGAGGATACAGAATTAGCAATGCATTACTGTTTTGGAATTCTTGGTCTTCATTCTTCATACCTGTCATAAAGTTTTCCAATTTTTATCTCTGCTGAGTGCTTCAACAATCTTGTGTATCTTCCTGCATCTTGCAGACTCAGCCTCCAGATGGTGTTTTTTAATAAGTTCTGATAAAATGTAATTTTATTAGTTTTTATTAAATCGTCAAGACTAAAATCATTTTTTTTAGTCAATTAAGTGGGTGAGTCTAGGAGTTTGGTCGGCTGCTTAGAACACTGAATGTTTGACCTGCTTTGATTACTTTATGATACTTTGTAAAATTTTATCTTTTGCTTGACCTTAGAGCAAAGTTTTACCAGATTGCTTAGTCAAGAGACTCTTTTCTCTAACTTGTCTTTCTTTATGTTTTGGTTTTGTTTGTTATTGTTTTATTAATTAATTTCTTGAAATTTTGGAGGGGATTTTCCATTGTTTTTTGTGGAGATTTTGTGGTGGTCTTTTATTTACATATTGGTAGACAGGGAATGATGGAAGATTAATAAAAAAGCAGGAAAATGTTGTTTACTCTTTTGTTGCACTCTCATACTACAGCAAACTAAACAAATTGAATATTTCCAAATGCATGTAAAAATTACAATTATTTCTCTCTGTATTTCAGGAACTGTTGAGATGGGCATGTCATTTTCAAGGGTTTCCTTGCTCTGTAGTTGGGATATTGCAGCAACTGTGGCATAGTAATTCACACGTGACATAATAGATCTCTCAGTCTGCTCCCAACTGCCTTAAGGGATTTCAGCAGCACTCGTGTAATTGCTGTCAGTTTGTCAGGTTGCTGCTTTGACTTTCTAGTTGCCAGTGGATTGATAAGAGCTTGATCAATCTGTTTCATTATAAACTATGCTGCCACATTTTGCACAGTAGAATAATGCATTGCAGTACATAGGACTGTCTGTGATTTTTCATTTTGTGATATTAATAATTACTTTAATGGTGGCCACTTTATGCCATACCTCAGGTTCTGCTGCATGTCTAAATAGGCAGCAGTCAAGTTTGGTTTCATTTGGTTCCCATGTTATAGGGATTCATTCACCCTGTAGAAGATTAATAGCTCACAGTTTCTTTGAAGACATTAGAGCTTGAAATTGCTGTTCATTATAAATATTTTGGAAATTAATTAATTAATTGAGTAGTTTTGAAAATATGTGTTTTAGCTTTGCATATTCTTGTTTGCAGCCTGCTTGACATAGTTGTGCTTTGATTAGTTGGACAGTTTGGAGAGGTACACGATACAAACAAGTTTTCTGGGGAAAAACAGTTTGGGGACAGATGAAGTTTCAAAAGGAAATACTGAAAGAGTACAGAGTTGGATCTGAGTCAAGGAGCATCTATCTTAACTGTTTTAAAAATCATCTTCTATTTAAGTGGCTGTATGGTCTACTGTTGAGGTCTGTGGTTTTATCTAGCAAATCAGTACCTGTTTTTAGATTTCACAAGTTTTTATTATAGCCAAGTTAATTATTTGCTCTGCAAGAAAATTGAAAGTCCAGAAGACAGAAGAACAGTATAGATCTCCCAAGTCCCTGCATACCAGTGTCTAGGATTAGATGAATCAAACACATAAATTATTTTGCTGAAGATTGGGCCACTGATTTTCTATTAGAGGTCAAACCAGATACAGTTTGTAATCTTGATGATCACAATTCCTAAACAAATTGTCACCATTGAGCCATCAGGTAGAACTATGCTCATGCATAATTCTCTTCTAGACTCCTTTCCTGTTATGTTCTTAAGATTGCTCCATGTAGTAGGACTGAAAAAATGCTTGTAAATACATGTTTGTGTTGCCCATTGAAGGTCTGTCATTTATTTCCATAACCTGATGCATGTACTTGTAGATGTTATAATGTTGGGCTGCATTTCTCCCTTTTCGTCCACGTATGGAATTTTTTTTGTGAGACATACTATAAAAAGTTTTCAGTGGTTTTGTTTTTTTACTTGAGCTACAAAGTGAGATATCCAAAGGGTTGGCTATTTGAGTATAGGGTTTGTGATTCACAGTGATAGGAGACAAACCAGAAATGCTTTAGAAAGTATAAAAGATATAGCTCCATCTTGTCATCAGTGTTGAAAAGCAAGGCTGCTTCTCTTCCCATAGATAGTTCTTTGTAAAACAATTCTAACTATTTTCAACTTTGTACAGATACATCAGCACAGACATATTTTGGTGCTTAAAAAGTTAAAATAGAATTTTTCTCTTTTTTAACAGGTCACTTCAGTGGTTGTTTCTATGATGGTAGACATTCTTAAAATTGAAGAGCCTGTTTTAGTAGACTGATTTTTATTATTATTTATTTATAATCCTTTCTCCCCCCTTTTGTTAAAAAATGCATTGTTCATGCAAACTGTCTTATAACACTGGAAGCTTCCATAGCTTCCTAGCGTTCATCTTCAAAAAGATACTCATCAACTCTGAACATCATTCATATTATTTAGTTGTTATTTTATTGTATCATGTAAACATGGCATCATTAAATTGAATTGAAGTGTGTGAACTAAAACATTTTGTGTCCTCTCTTCCCCTTTCTCCCTCCCTCCCTGAATTAGGGGTTGATATAGAATCAGCTCGAAAAGAAGAAGAACGAATTATGCTGAGAGATGCAAGACAGTGGCTCAACAGTGGCCATATAAATGATGTCAGACATGCAAAGTCTGGTGGTACAGCACTTCATGTAGCTGCTGCTAAGGGCTATACAGAAGTCTTAAAGTAAGTGTGCTTTAAATAGAAATTTTTCATACGTTGTCATCTTGGTGTTATGCTGTTTTAAAGTGATAGAATTGTACGCTTCTGACTTTTAGGGATTGTATCTTGAAAAATCAGTCCCTAGAGCAATCATTTCTCAATGCTTGATTTTATGTTTTCAAGCACTCGTAAATCATCATGCTGTTAGCTTTCTATTTTAAATCATTTGAAATATGAATACAGTGTGCATATTGAGCCTGAATACTTATTTAGGAGAAGGAAATTGACAAAAACTTGCCCTGTTTCTAAAGCCAACTATGCAAACAAGCTTAAGACCTTTTTATAATGCCAGTTAGCATTCTGATTTGTGCATATCTTCAAGACACTCTATTTGTTTGCATACGTAAAGCACAGTTTGTAATCCAAACTAATAGATTTTACATTTAAAAACCAGTTAATTTTGTGTCTTGATATTGTTATTGAAAATCATGAGTCTTGAAATCTTTCCTGGAAGGCTTCAGGTCTGTGGTGCCCCTAAGTGACAGGTAGCTTTTCATTAATATAATACCAATATATACCCTGACACAGATTGCATTTTTTTTTCATCAAAGCTCTGCTTTTATTGCAGTAAAGCCTTTGCAAAGCAATTTACTGATTGGGAGTTCTGCTTCAAAAACCCTGATGCTTCAATGTGACAAAGACAAGTTATTCTGTTGGAAAAGTGTAATTTTCGTTTGAGAGTGGCATGTGTCTATAAGGGAGTTTTATCTATAACTGTTTGGTTGCTTTCTAGCTCTCTCAGTTTCTGTCTTTTTTTGTAATCCAGTCCATATACTTTTCCTAGAAGTGGAAAAATACATGTGCAGGGAATTTTTGTGATTGCTTCAAATTATGAAAAATGTGTGCTCTGTATAGGATGCAAGAATGCAAAACTTCACAGCTGAGCATGTGTGAAAGTTGACACATTGGAGGATATTACTATAAGTCTTACTATAAGACTCTTGAGAAACTGGGAGAATTTTTTGAGAGGAATACTTTGTGCGTTTATGATTTTTAACAATTACAGACAGTGGTTCAGAGGTGTCACTGTGACACTCAGCTCAGAACCTTGCTGAATTAGAGCACTGGATGCAGGCTGAACAAGGGTCCTTATTTGAGCAGCTCTGTTCCTTCTCAGAGCAATTGAAGCATTCCTATCTAATGACAGAAGGAGATGTAAGTTTTAAGCAACTAATGCTAGAACCAGAGGAGGTTTTAATGTTTACTAGTAAGAACACTGTGTCTAAGAACTTTTTACATTTTACAGCTCTTTTTTCCTTAAAAGGGCTTTTCTCTATTACTACACATACAGAGAAAAATATCTGACTGTATATAAACACTGGTCTTTGAAGAGAAAGGGAATGGAGAAGAAAATGGAAAAGGCTATTTTTCTTGAATTTCCCTTAAAAATATATACCTACTGAACAATGAGAAGACAGATGTTTCTATGAGAAGTAAAATTAATCAATTTTCAATAGCCCAACTAAAACATCTATGATGAAAAATAAGAATATTGTCTTAGGATAATTTCTGATTTTATAACAATTTATTTATCCCTGTCAGCAGTGTCAAGATCTATTTCTTTTAATTTCTTTAGGCTTTTAATACAGGCTCACTATGATGTAAATATTAAAGATTATGATGGCTGGACACCACTTCATGCTGCTGCTCACTGGGGTAAAGAAGAAGCATGTCGCATTTTAGTGGAAAACCTATGTGATATGGAGGCTGTCAACAAAGTGGTAGGATTTTTATGTAATCCTTGTCAAGATACAAAGTTCTGGTCTCTAAAGTGACTTTAGAAGCCAGGGTAAGAAAAGTGATGATAAACTGCTGTTTACTGTACGTGGAGCTTTATATAATGCATGCTTTGTCAAAACAGCATGTTTGTGTTCAAAACTAAATTCTCTGGTTGTCTAAATTAGTTTCTAGGCTGACTTTATGCTTATTTCTATATTAAATGATCCATGCAAATTCAAAATAGAAAGGATTTGTTGACATTTTAGAGGTGCAAATTTAATGATTTGATGGATTGCGTACAGGCTTCCATTTGGTCTTTGAAGGTCATGATGATGCCTTTGACTAGTGTTTGAACTCTTAAAAACAGCTTGTGCTGGCATACTGAAGAAATATCACTATATTATGCTGATTTGAGTATGCTGGAAGAAACTTCTAGGCACCTCTGGACTCACCAGACATAACTTGAATGCTTCCTGAGCAGTATTTACTAGACTTCAATGCAATGGCCTGTGTAGCTTGCTGGCTTTGCAAGATATTGCTCCCAATAGATACAAATATATTCATGACTCACACATATATCAGAAGAATCAAACCTTTTCATCGAACTGTGTAAGTGCTGAGCTCTCTTTCTTCTCTTTGCAGTGTGTTTTACAGATAGATTCTGATCTGCTTCCAATTTCTGTCAATACTGTATATGTAAATTACCTATGCAACTTCTAAGATGGATTCTTCCCTGAATTTTTTCAATAACTTTTTAAAATAAATTGAGAAAATAATGTATATACAGATCATGAATTAGTAATTCTTTACTCTGTGTAAAGGTACAACTACTGCTGCTTAATATTTGTAGTCTTTGTTGACTTTTTATTCTATAGAAATTGAGGATGCTTATAATAAAATCAACTAATTCTGAAATTAAATTGCAAATAGCTTCAACTCTATCTGTATAATGCTTATAGAACTTCTAAGTACCAGCTGTATAATTGTATTTTGTATCAGGCAGTCAAACACAGATGAAACTAATAATCAAAGCAAATTTTTCAAGTTATGTGTTAGACTTTTTACTGGGGCTCTGAAAATGTGGATATAGTACACTAGAGAGCACTCTCATAAAGTATGTTCAACTCCACTGGGGAAAGAATAAGAAAAAAAGGAGGCATACAAAGATGTCAGCTGTTTTTTTGATATAAGCTTATCTCTGCAAGCTAGGAAAGGTTTGCCTGTTGCGTTTTTAAGTAAGCTATTAAGTGTTTTTGCTTTTGGGAGATAAGATGATTGAAAATTCCTCTGGATTTGTTTTCAGTTGTATGTGCTTAGCACCTTAGAGAATTCAGCCTTTATTGTTTAGGCATTTGACTTCAGGTATCAACTGTTACAGATTTGGGTTTAGATGTAACCTTCCAACTACAACATTTTTTTGTACAGTTACATTTTTGTGGTCAAGGTAGGACTAAATCCTACCTAAAAATAAAAGGCCACATTAAAAACTGTAGTCATAATGGAGAGACAATAGTTCAAATGTCAAAGGACCTCAAGCTGTTTTGGATAAGGCTTGTTGAAAAGTGCACATGCTTCTGTTGTATGGTCAGAAGCTTTATGAACGTGAAAATTAGTGGTTTGAAGGTTCATGCTTTCCAGTTAAGATAGCCTTCACAGTGCAATTAGGAATGTGTTTGCCTTTAGTTAAACATCTTGAGAAACTGAAATAAGCACAAATAGGAACACCTTTCATTATTTTTATAAACTGCTGTGACCGCTTTTTAATGACAGCTCTGTCTTTATTGCTGGTTATTGTACAGAAGTACTTACTAGACTGATCTTGTCGTGAACCTCCCATCATCTCAGTAAGTCCACCCAGCATGTTGATGCATCTGCATTTATACCAGTGAATCTAGGACTTTGCCTAGATTCCAGCCTTCAAGTACATGTTCCATGGAAATCATGCACTAAGGAGAAATAAGAACAAATGGTTGTAGCAGATCTTTTCTATAATGGAATGTAAATTGTAAAATACAGTTTTGCTGTAAAATATGAAAGCATGACTACTTAAATTTAGTATAAGTTGCTTAAATAATTTAAACTTTAAAAAAATCAAGCTGTATGTGGTAGTAGATGGGAAGGATACTGGACTGCTCAGGATCCATCTATACAACTGGACTATATTATGCCATTGGGAACAGTTGTTTGAAACTAATATTATCAGAATTACATTCATCAATCTACTTTTCCTTCATAGTGTTTTTTTTTCTTTTAAAGGACAACAAAATCTTATCGTACATCTTTATTACTTTAAAAATGTGTTTACTCATCAGGTATAGATGTTTCTGTTTCAATTACCCCCAAAAAAGTAGTATTGAAAAATTGTTTTATAATACTGACAGACTAACAGTTTGCAATAGAGCTTGACTTACATTTTTCATTTTTCTTTCTGAATGTGCTCCTTTATCTGCATCATCCTGTGAGAAGACATTGTAGTCTGTTGTATTCAAATTCTGTTGCACAATTACGATGTTTTACTTCTTCCCCTTCTCCAGGGTCAGACAGCGTTTGATGTGGCAGATGAAGATATTCTAGGATATTTAGAAGAATTACAAAAGAAGCAGAATCTGGTAGGCCTTGTGCATATAAATATAAATATATAATGTTGCAGTTTATTATACATATGGTTATGGTATCCAGCTAAGAGCAGCATAAAGATTAAAACAGAAGTTTTGAGCTGGGGCTTCAATTCAGGTAATGCCACATTCACCTCAGAGGACCTTTTATGCCCTCACTTGTTCCAATATGGTGACCAAAAAGCCTTGGAAGAAGAAAGATGCTCTACTACTTGGCTTGTCTAGTGGGCATTTTATGATCTGAAGCATCAACAATTGGAATAACAGTTTCTGATATTTTAGTTTTGAACTTTAAGACTTTGAAAGCTTATACACACTCTAGTATTTGTAGTAGTTATAGAAGATTTCTCTCCATATATATTTTTGTCACATTGATACCATTCTATTAATTAAACTCCATCATTCTATATGTTTTGAAGCTTCATAATGAGAAACGTGAAAAGAAATCTCCCCTAATTGAATCCACAGCCAACATGGATAATAATCAGACACAGAAAACATTCAAAAAGTAAGTAAAATAGGAAAAATTGTAAGCTCTTAAAAAGGATGACTTTACAGGCTGTCACAAGGTCTGACTTAATAGGTTTTAGTAAATTTTTCAGAACTTAGTAAGTACTTTTCTTTTCAAACTCAGTAAGGAAACATTGATTATGGAGCAAGAAAAGAATGCATCTAGTATAGAGTCTCTGGAGCAAGAGAAAGCAGATGAGGAAGAAGAGGGAAAGAAGGATGAATCCAGTTGTTCTAGTGAAGAGGAAGAGGATGATGATTCGGAATCTGAAGCAGAGACAGGTACGTTATTTGGAGCATTGCCTTTCTTTGTGATTTTACTTTATGAATTTACTTAATATCATGTGATACAAAGCTCATTATGTTACACTTCGCTTACTCTTCTGCATTTCACTGAGCTTCAAGTCATTTTAAAGCAAGTTTATGTAAGTCTAAAGTCAAGTCATAACAGATTTATCAAATGCATGTGTTTACTGATGGCTACTTAGTTTAAAGCTATTAGCCAATGTACTTGATTGGCTACTTAACAATTTATACTTTTAATTAAATAGTTAGAATAATATTAGCCTTAAGTAGCATGTGAGAAACATTTTAAAAATTAGAAGATCAAATGATAAATGAAAGCTTCTTAGCAGTATTTGCTTGTGGAATTGGTGTAGAGGTTGGATCAGCAGAAATGCAGGCATTCTCATTTGCTCTTACCATTCTGAAGTAATTATCAGCTGATCTGGCCATCCTGGATCAGGTATTCATAGAATAATAGTGTTTATATTTTCACTGTGTACTGAGATAAACTTTTAACGGTGTTATTTTAATGTTAGCAGTTACTTGATGTACAGCTTCAGTTCATAAGGAATGTTCTTTGAAAATTTTAGGATTGTATGCACGTTACTGTCTATTTCTCTCTTCTGTGGAATTTATGAATTGTTTTTTTTCCTGAACAATTACCAGGATACCAAGTAGTAATATGAGAATGGCACAGTATTGTTTGGGGTTTTTTTCAAAGTAGAGAACAAATGACAGGCAATTAGTGTTTGAAGATGTATGTTCAATCCTAATAAAGAATTTTAGAATTGCAGAAAAGCAATACATAGACAAGCATGTAATCAGAAATGGCTCGTTCACGTTTTATCCTTACACTTCTAAAAATAATTAACTCTTTTGGATGAGCTGTCAGTTCTTGTTTTAATACATTCTAATTTCTTCACCTGAAAACATAAGTTTAAGAACATATTTTTAGAGCTAACTAATCTATCATAAATATGTAACATAGACAGAAGTAAAAACAAGATGCAAAACCAAACTGTCTGTTATGGTTTAATTACTTTCTTGTATTTTTAAATAAGCAAGCATTTCAGTATTAAGCTGGAAAAAATTTCTGTCAAGCTTAGTAATTACTCTTTTACTGTGATATACTTGCATCCGTTATTAACTAAGCTTTGCTAAACTCAAACCACTTATAATATATAATATTTAGTAATTTCTCTGTCATTGAGCTGACTGTAATGTCTGCTGAACTTTATGACTCTGGTAACTGTGTTCTCTTCATTGCCAGTATCTAGTTTGTGCCAGGAAAATTTGACTGTGACACAAAAATTAATTTATGTAAACTTTGGACTTTTTAATATCAACAAGGCTTTATCATACTTTATTTGGCAAGATAGACTTTAGTCTTTTCCCTGTAGAGTTGCATCCCTAAGTTCCAAGATTGTACTTTCCCTTTCTTTTGCCATTATTCATCTTAAAGTAGTGAAAATGAAAGATTTTTTCTGGTGAGAAATCCTAATATTGCAAGGAACATTCTGGTTATAAAATATTTTAATAGTGGTCAATATTCTGAAGTGCTGTAAACCAGGACTTCTAATCTGCCAGAATATTTAAAAAGTTTTCCTAAAGTTTATATTCTGTTTCACTGGTTATGTGGGAATATAATTTAAATATAAATACAGTTCTGTCTGTAAGACCAAGAAGAAGCTAGCAGCTTGCAATGGACAGGAAGACAAGATGAAAAATGAAATTTTAAACAGTTCAGGTTTTGTAACTTATTTTGTTTGGTGTACTTTAATTTTTTTTTAAAATTAGTCAGTATTAGCTCAATCATGCATGTTCTTGTTGCCCTAGAAATAATTCCAGAAAACAGTTCCATGCTTTCACTCAGATAAGTTTTTCTGTATATTTTAAAGCTATATTACTTAGTCACAGATTTCTGTCAGATCTGCTTGTGCATCATCTCTGATCGTACTGTCAGTTCACATTGCCCTGTTCAGCTTTTTATCACCTAGAATTCTACCACCATTTTTTTCACTTGTGTTTAAAAAGAGCTTTCCATTAAGTGCAGTTAGACGTGTAAGATGGTATTTGTTTACAGCATAAGTAACTTGCAAAACATTTGTTCAACTATAACTAAACTATAACCATAACTAAAACAAATGCATAACAGCAATACCCTTCATTATACAATTTCTAACTGTAGGTTGGTACTTTGTTGAATTTGAACATAGTTGTGAGAATGCTGTATGAAAACATTGCATTCTTTCTATGGGATCTGCTCCTGTACTGTATGAGTAGTGCAGATGTAAAGGTCTGTTTATAGTAAGGCTAAAACCAGTGGGGACTGAACCCCTTATTGCTCCATACTGCACAGATAGGAGGTAGCATCCTATCCCAAAGAACGTGCAATTTGAATAGGACAACACTTAGTGTATCACATTCATGGCATTTTCTGTATGTTTATGTTAGGAGAATTAAGGTACATAAAGCATAGAAGAAGAAATTTGGGTGGAAAGGACAAAGCACGAGAGGGTAGAGTCGATAGTGAAACTTAGGTAGGAAAAACAGGACAGAGGAGGAATGAAGCACATGGAAAGTCAGTGCTCTGTAAGCCTTAGCTCATTTTGATGACTGGAATTCCTGACTGGGTTCTCTGTGCAGTTAATTATTTCTTTGAACTCAACATACACAGTTATCTGAGAACTTAACTGTCACCTATCTTCTTTAGTCAAAATTGCTATTACAGAACTAAAGAATAGTCAGGGTTGGAAGGCACCTCTGGAGATCATCTAGTCCAATCCCTTTGCCAAGGCAGGGTCACCTAAAACAGTAATGTGTCCAGATGGGTTTGATTGCCTCCAAAGATGGAAACCCCATGACCTCCCTGGGTCTGCCACCCTCAGTGTGGCAGAATTCCTTATGTTGAGGTGAAATTTCTTGTGGTTTAGTTTATGGCCATTATTTCTTGTCCTGTCACAGGGCACCACTGAGAAGTCTGATACCATCCTCTTGACTCCCACCTTTGAGATATTTATATGCATTGGTGAGATGAGCTTAGATGCCAACATACCTCATACTGTTAAATTTTTTATGCTTATTAGCCAGCTTCTAAAATACAGGCTGTCTGGGAACACAGTGGAATCTGTCTCTACAGGGTAGCAGGACATGACTCATCAAAGCCCTGAGCAACCTGGTCTGTAAGCAGCACTGACCCTCCTTTGAGCAGAGGTCGAATTAGATGATCTCCTGAGGTCACTTTCAACCTGAATGATTCTGTGGTTCTCTCTGTGCATCTCTGAATGGTAACACTTTCTGAATACCAAAAAAAAATGTTACATGCATGACCTTTTAGAAGAAAAGACGCACCTAGCTAAGATACAGATTTGGAGTGATGAGGAATAAATAATAAAATGCTATTTGTAAATTTGACTGTCAAATTTGTTTGATGGAATTTCAACTCTGTGTTGTAGGAGTGAAGAAATTGTGAAAGAAAAATGAGAATTAAAATCTTGTAAATATTTTACAGATAAGACCAAAACCTTGGCAGCTAATAATGCAAACACCACAAGTACACAATCAGCATCTGTAGCTGTGACGGCGCCTTCAGTAGCTGGTGGCCAAGGGGCACCTACATCACCTGTTAAGAAGGTAAAACAAAATAATCATTCTCCTGGTTTTCTATTTCTTTTCTTCTGTGTAAGCATACATTTTTTGATTATAGTATTAAAAGTGGATTGGGTTGACCAATGAATTGATGAAAATGAAGATTCATAAAATATTTCGTGTTCTTCTCCAGAAATTCTGTTTTGATGGGTTTTTTTTAATTTTGAATGGTTTTAATTCTAAACAGGGATCTAAAATACAGAGCTACAAAAAATCTGAATGTAAAATCTTCTTAAAAAAACTACAAATCTGTTTCGCAGAGAGTGGAGTTCTTGTTTTTCCTGGAGCTAAACTTCATCTTTTGAAAGTCTTTTCTATTTCAAACTCCTTCAAAATTTCTAGAAGCTACAGTTCTAGTGTTTTTTTTGTGCCTGTATTTGTGATGCACTTAAGGCAAAGGAGGCAGACATAACTAAAGGACTTTTTAGAAGCATTTAGGTAGTGAACATAAGTTGAAAATGCTACCTGAAAGAGGAAGTAGAAAGTGCTGTAGGTCTCATCCCTGTTTCAATATGGTTAGGATCTCACAGTCCTAACTATTTTAAGTACACAGCTCCAAAACACCCCTAGTGAAGCCATGTTGCATGCTGGAAGCTTTTTACAGCTTTTAACTTTACGTGGAATGTTAATTTGAATGAACTTTAATTTGGCTTGTCAAAGGAAGATAGGAATGCCTGGGAAAAAAATTACAGTAACTAATAATGCGTAGTTAGAAGATGGTACACTAGTCAAACATCTGGATAGTAAGCCAGTAAACCTTCATTTGTCAATCATTACAACTTTTCTGTACGCATCATACCAAAGCATAACCCGCTACTGATGCTTTTGAAAAGCTTGTTCAGGAGAAGTGGTAGCCATGGTACACTGAAGCCACATCAGAGAGAAAAGACATACTGCTGGGGGAATAGTGTATAGTGTATTAGGTCCTGGGACCTTACTGCAGTTACACTTTCACAGTCACGATAGAATCTAATGATCATTCATCTTCCAGAGTACACTTTCATGTAACAGATGCAGGTATGTGATCAAGTGAAAGAGGGGGATATTTTTATAGGAAGAAATAATTTTGATTTTAGGCTGATTGATAGCCTTTTACAAATCTTTATACACTGTGGTAATTTTATTATACAGTAATTAATGGTGTATTTTTTGGCCTTAAAAGTAAAAGGTGCAGGTATAAACATAAACTGTAGTCATCTTCCTAATAATGTATGAAAAGCTCAGGGCCTTCTCTACCTACAAAATGAATGCACATTTATATCAAGACTGATTATCTTCTAACATAGTAGATACATGTGATCTAGGGGAGCCATTAAGCTCCTAGCAATGAACAAAAAGGCTTTAAACTGTTTCTACTAATAAGGTAAAGCAGCACTTTATGTGTGATCTTGCACCTGCCTTTTCAGGTTTGCACCATCTGTGCTGTTGCAGCTGCACTTCTGCTTTTACACCATAGATGGACAAACCATATGTTGCCCACAACTGGTTCAGATGTAGTTAACTGAGCTTGAATTTGGGTTCTCTTCAGTTTGCATGGCATTCAGTAGTGCTGCTCTCTGGCTGTGGTTCCTGAAATAAGGCAAGTTTGTGAGGATAGCTAGGCTAGCATGGGATGGATTTGAGTGATATATGATAGGAAGATAAAGGATAAGAATCTTCCAGTATTCTCAACAGTGCAAAGATTTTGGCCATGGACCTTGTTTAGGACACAGGCGTTGTTCTTTTCTGTGCAAACTGTAATTCTGCCTCTGAATGAGCTAAATGTGCTCTGTTTAGTAGGAATCTGTTACTAAGGTTTTAAGTGTCTTACTGCTTTTGGTGTTCTGTGTTGTAATGAAGAGCTACATAACGAACTATGAGGTGTTAAACTTTTGTTTCTATTTTCCATTCTTTCAATCTTCATCTTTGTCTTGTCTGAATTGGCTTTAGTATGATTTCATTCCTCCTCTCATGCCTGTCGTGGAGTCAGTAGATCCTGCATCATGGAGGCAGGGCTTGCGCAAAACTGGCATTGTTCTTGTGCCCAGTAAGGGTGAAAAATCTATGGTGAGGTTCTTGTGTGCACAGGTTTATGTAGAGGTTGCAAAATAACATATTTAATCAAAATGTTAATACCAGATTTGCATGCTTCTAAGTTTGCATCTCAAGTTCACAGTGTGTATTATGAAGTGTGAGTTTTTCTAAGCTAACTTTTAGAGGAGTAGTATACCCTGACCAGTCTGACATTTCTTATCTCATTGACTAATGTAAGAGAAAAAGGCATAGGTTGCCTCTCATTACAACTCCCCTATGAATTCAGCACTTAGAATTATTAAAAACAGTTATGTTCTCAAATCTCTGCAAGGAGAATGAATTACGACAGGTAACGTAAATTAATAATGTAAATTCATTTTCATGTGTTTTATAGTTTCCAACATCTACAACAAAGGTTTCCCCCAAAGATGAAGAGAGGAAAGATGAATCTCCTGCTTCATGGAGGTTGGGTCTTAGAAAAACTGGTAGTTATGGTGCACTTGCAGAGATTACTGCTTCCAAAGAAGCTCAGAAAGAAAAGGATTCCGCAGGTGTTATGCGTTCTGCTTCTAGTCCTAGACTTTCCTCTTCATTGGACAATAAAGAAAAGGTAATAATTTTAAGTGTAAATCAACATTTTGAGGAATTTATACTCATTTTAATATAAATGTTTATAATGTATTATAGAAGTAAGATTGTAGTACACAACTATGCTTTACTAAAATTCCAAAAAGTTAAAATTATGCTAGTGATTGTTTTTACAGTTTGGGGACATCAAAGGTTTGATCGTTTTGGCTTCACTTAGAGAGTGATGTTGAGGGTATCTTGCAATCAAAAGTATTCTTTTGTATTCGTTTTTCATTTTATAGTAATTTTTTTATTTAGAAAAATTGATTCTGTAATTAAACATGGATACACTGAACTACTGAACCACGAGTTGTGTAGGTAACTGAAAAACATAAACCCTGTGGTTCTGTTTCAACTATAAATGTTTATATGTTTTAAAGATTCTGAATAATAAGGTATTGTACTATATAAAAGTATTGAGCCAGTTGCTTTCAGTTATCAGTGTTGGAATTGTGTTACAGCAAAGGAGAAAAAGGAAAAATAAGTCTTTACTTTTTTAGAATGGAAACATTAACAGTTTTTTTTTTTCCTGTATTAACCTTTATGATATTTCACTAAAGCTTAAAACTCATTTGTAGAAACTGGTCACCATAAACACAGCTGGAGCTGTCATAAGTATGATGATTTTCTAGACAATAGCAGTATAATCAATAATAATGATATTTAATAGAAAATATATGTCTTTCAGGAGAAAGATGGAAAAGGAACTCGACTTGCTTATGTTGCACCTACAATACCAAGACGGCTGGCCAGTACCTCTGACATTGATGAAAAAGAAAACAGGTGATTCTGAAGTTATAATTTCTTTTAAGTATAAAATTATTTGATTTTAGAGTGGCTGGCTAACTTAGCATGCTTTAAGACGATGCTAATTTATAGCATTATCCTGCTGTGTAGATAATGCTAATACATGTGGTAATCCAATTTCTGAAGGTTTTTGATCTTGTAAATTATAATGATAATTTTTAAAGTTGAAATTGTTCTGTGACAAGAGCAGAAATGGGCAATGAGTGTTGTCTTCCTGGGGAAGAAAATACATAAAATCCAAAATATGAAGTCTTAAACTTGTAAGTTACTGAAGGGTTCTAGAAGTATTTTACAATTCTGTCTTGAGTTGCAAAGTGCTGCTACTAGGCTCCATTGCTGCTTTTGATAATGATAAAATGATGTTTCTTATGGTCTTTGCCTTAAACCATATTGTGCTGCAGCAATATGGAAATCATAGGTTAGAAAAGCAATTCTTCTATTTTTCTTGCTTACATGTTGACCTTTCATCTTCTTTTGGAGATTTTTATTTTCTTTGTTAATACTTCTTCTGTAGCTTTCAGTATAAAAGAAACAAAATGTTAGGTGCACAAGCTTACTACCTGTTAGGGTTTGGGGTACTTTTGTGGCATATATATGTTGTCAGAACCTTCCCATTGTTCACTTCTACTGGGGCATTTTCTTGAGTTACTGTAAAATGCAGTTCAAAACTTAGAGCTCTTGTCTCCCTAATGCCTTGGATTTTGTTGGATCGTATCTAGATAGCTGAACGTTGGATGACCTGAACTGAAAATCCTCTCATTGCTCAAAATGTGCTATTGTAATCCTTGTCTGTAAGACTGATAATTTCTTTATGTCTGTGAAGAGGAGTGTCTTTGTTGCTGCTCTTGAGAAGGGTTTATTTCAGTGTAAGCACAAGATAAACACTGCCTTTTTTTACGCTTGCAGGAATTTGCTTAAGTTTAGTCTCTGGGTGACAAATTCTGTTTTGAAACAAGGATATTCCAGGTCTCATGCTCCCCTAAAATTCAGTGCAATTACACTGTTAGCATCTCTCATTTTACTTGGCAAGATGTTTTTTAATCTGTATTTCTATAATGGGGCAGTTTGGAGTTTCTGTTTGTGCTACCATTCTCTGGAGTACTAAATTTTTTGAGACTGAATTTGCCAGTTTTAGTTGGTTTATAGAGAGATTTATTATTATTTCAGGTTTTATTCTTTTGGGATCTTCTAAAGAACTCTTGTTCTCCAAAAGTGTCTTAACTAGACGATACCTTAGGCTTGGGACAAATATTTCTTTACAGTTTTATTTCTTAGAAGCTGTTACTGGTTGTAACAAAGGGATTAAGTTTTGCTTCAGTGTTGAGGTTTGTGTCCTTGATGTGCCAGCCTTAACCATCACAGCTTATTCTCAGACACAGTTCCAAAAGTAGTTATCAGCAATAGCACAGTTTTTCTTATATGCATTGTGTTGACTGTAGTCACCAGTCTCTTTAGTCCCAGTGCTCACCAAACAATTGATCATTCTGAGAACTTTCTGTTCTCATGCCTTAGTGTACCAGAGGTGAAGCCTGCTTTTAGGCCAACTTGTTTAGGCACCTATACTTTGCCTAGTGTATGATATGGCAGACAGCACAGCTTGCCAACCTAAAGCTTGAGATATTTTTAACATTTATTCTGACCTTGTTTACATGTAGAATTTGACCATCTACCCTACAGGTACATTAATAACTTACTAAGGTTACTACCTTTGTCACAGATCTTTGTCCTTGTTCCTTAGCTTACTGCCAGGTTCTTCTACCTGTCTGAACACCTGCTTGTCTCACATATCGATAATGTAGTGAGTGATGGAAATTACTTCAAAATGAAACCCAGCTGGGCTTTTAGGTTAACAAATCTCAAATACCCAGCCTTAGCTGAGTAGCCAGTGCTTCAGCAAAAGTGCTGAATTCTATCATGTCTTCACAAAGAGAAACCTTGAGTGAGTACTTACAAAAAATTTGTCATACAGCTGGACCTTTCTGTGGTAGATGGTATCTCAGTATTTGTGTTTCTCTTTGCTGGCAAGAAATAGCATTTCATTGACCAATGTTTCATCATTTTCTAAAGTTACTTCCAGCTGCAAAAGTGCTATCATAAATTTTCATGCAAAAAGAGGTGCATTCTGATGGCCAAAGGTACCTGAACATTAAATATATCTTTACAATTTTGTTTTAATTTTCTGTACACTTGGTTGCCTTTTACATAGAATTTTGTGAAAGGCATAGAGGTTTTTTTCCTTCTGTCTGAATTTCACTTCAAATTTTGAGCTCCGATTTTTATTAGAAATTCAGTGTTTGCGTTGCAGTGTCAGTTTTCAGGGTAGTTTTTCTAAGTAGATTTTTGCAAGGTTATTTCTTGCTGTTATAAACTGCAACAACAGTCTGGAAATTCCTCATGGCTAAAGTAATGTCAGCTAGTGATGCATGGCAGGCCACTCAGGAATGGCCACTGCAAGCCTGTTTACACTAGTCTACAGTATCATGAGTTCTAAAGGCCTGTCAGCTTTTGAACTTCTTGTAACATCAAAGAATGAAAAGTCTTATTAAATCATCTACTAAAAAACCCAGGTAGTGTTCCCCTTATTGCACTGGATAATCTCAGGAGCAAAGAGAAAAACATCTCATTCCATTTTTGGGAAAAACAAAACCAGCAATAGTCACAGATAAAAGCTGACAGTTGATTTCATGTTGGTTAAATCCTTTTTAGCAGTTTTCTTTTGATGCTGTTTTCTTCTTATAGTTCTAATGGCATTACCATGAATGTAGTATTTTTCCACAGAGGCTTGAATATAAAGGTGAATAAAGTCCGTAAAGGTGAATTTATTCCTGTTTGGTTTTGTTTATTTTAACGGGTTGTTCAGGATTTTGATTTGAAGCTCCTGTTCAACTCACGTCAAGAACAGCCTTCTTTAATATGAGTTTGCTAAACTAAAATCTGGATTACAGGGATTCGTCTGCTAGTTCAATACGTGGTGGCAGTTCCTATACCAGGAGAAAATGGGAGGAAGATGTCAAGAAAAACAGTTTGAATGAAGGTCCTACATCGTTAAATACAAGTTATCAAAGAAGGTGTGGGATTTTCTCTTATCTTTTTTAATCAAAATAGGCTTAAAACTTAACAAGAAAACAAATTATCATTTTGTAAGGACAGTTTAAAATTGAATGGTAACATGTGGAAATGTTCATAGTAATTGCAAAATGTTAATTACATGCTGATGTAGTAGTTGGGCTGATTTTAAAACTACATAATTTTTACTAGCTTAGAGTGTTGCAGCAACTGCTGTGTAATTGAAATTATATGCTTCCTTTTTCCTATTGTTTATTTCAGTTTGGACTTCGCTTGACTCCAGATGAGCTCAGTAGTCAAAGATAACTATTTTAAATGTTGAAATAGAAGTATATTTTGCCTGATATCTCTGAATTTTTATCTGCATGACAGTCATAGAGGTCTTGGGCTGCTCTCCTTAACAGTAAATTATAGCCAGACTTATGTTGAGTATCAGTATCATAGAATGCATACATAAATTAACTTGAATGCAAAGTAAATTATGAAAATATAAAAAACAGTTTCCAGGTGTGCTGGTTCCTAACTTGCAGGATTTTCTCAGGAGGAATCATATCCTGCAAATGTATAATTGATTAACTTTCCTTCCTTGTGTACCTTCAATGTGGTTATTGAAGTCCTCATTGTAATTAGTGGAGCAATAAATAGATAAAATGAATAAATCAGAAACAATAATCAAGTACTTAATCTGCATATTGATACATGCTGCATGATGGCGATGGATACTTAACTTTTTTGAGTTTTGACACTGGTATGGTCAGTGGCATGTAATCAAGCTGTTTCATACAGCATAAAACATCTTAATTCCTTGATAACTTCCTGCCTTAAAAAAACCCAACTCTTTAATTTTCCTAGCTGTAGGTTTAGGAAAGATGTTGCACAGATTTCCTGTTCTGGATGGAAAATATCAACAGTTGATGTGTAAGAACAACCTTTGCATGTTAGCAGTCTTCAAACAAAATGTTCTCATCACAATTGTTCTCTCAATTACATGTGGTGCTTTATTAGTGTATTTCCTCAGTTGTTCTTGGAAGGTTATTTTTTATTTGTCATTCTAAAGTTGCTAGTAATAGAAAAAATGGTCACTTGCTGAATGACAAAGAACCATCTTTCCTTAAACATTTTGTAGTTAGTGACATGATGCTCTATCTGTCCTAACTGTGGATTCTGAGGTCAGGTCATGGGCAAACATCCTAACCTGGTAATGCAAAACTTGCTCAGCCAGAGTCAGTGGATAAAAATGTGGAAACCATGTGGGTCTTCTTTATATCTTGAAAAGCAAGTGAAAAACTCGAGTGGGAGGTTATTCTTCCTACTAATGATTAAAGAGGTTTTTTTAAAAAAGGTGTTACATTTAATTGGTTTCAAATTATAAGAGGAGTGATACTGATGACATTTTCTTTTCTGACAAGCTGTGCAGTAAAGTTCTGGATTTTCTGAGGTGTTCAGTGTGGGTGAAACAGCAGTTTAAAAATGGGACATTGGGGGCCCTATATGAATATTTTAGTAGATGTGATCAAGACAGTCTTACGTAAACAAGTGAGATTCCATTCTTTATCTCCTCTTTGTGTGAAGAAATGGTCAGCACTAAGGGACACTTCTGCTGCCCTCTGAAGTCATAAATTAAAAGTCCTACTCAAGTGAACAGTGAAGAAAATGCTGCTTTTGCCCCGGAAGTTTTCAAGACTCAACTGAGGCGCATGGGCAAGAACTTAATGGATTATTCACTGCTTGATGATATTTTAATGAGCAAAAATAAGTAATAAATGTAGCCATTATTCATGTCTCTCCTTCAGTGGCTCCTTTGGTAGAAGACAAGATGATTTGATAAGTTCTAATGTTCCGAGTACTGCATCAACAGTTACCTCTTCTGCTGGTCTTCAGAAAACACTGCCTGCCAGCACAAACACTACTACGAAGAGTACAACGGGTTCTACTTCAGCAGGTGTACAAAGCAGGTAATGGCACCAGCAGACTTTCTTTTTTTTTTTGTCAGGTCTATTGTGTGCTTATGTATGTGCATGCGTTCTTGTTTAGTAGATCTCAGGGCTCTGGATTTTTTCACTTTCGTGTTAAATTTGTTTTGATTTTGTACAATTTGGCTCAAAAATTGTGAATGGCTTTCTACTGTAAAGTGACAGCCATGTTGGAATAAAAGAATAAATCCAATGTTAGAAGGGTGTGAAGAATTAAAGTTCAGTTATTGTGAACTGATAATTCTTAATTTATTCAATTAAACAGCTCAGGTTGAGCTTTCATAGTAGAGACATTTCTCAGTTTACCTTTTTAAAAAAAAATCCATCCCTCAATTTACATGTTACTAGTTGTTTAGTAAAGTGCTTTCATTGTTTAGCTGTTTCCTTTTCTCTTTTTTTGTGTTGCTGCTTGTTACGCTGTAGTACCTCAAATCGTTTGTGGGCTGAGGATAGTACTGAGAAAGAAAAGGACAGTGTTCCTACAGCAGTGACCGTTCCTGTTGCACCATCTGTTGTAAATGCTACAGCCACTACCACAGCCATGACTACAGCTACTTCTGGCACTGTGTCCTCAACATCAGAGGTCAGGGAGAGACGGAGGTGTGTAAAGGTCCTAAGAGTAATGTTGCTTTTACACAAAAGTTATCATTTTTTTTTCTTATTTTTAAAGGAATGTGTTGGTTACCACAAATTTGGACAGTAGAGTGCGTAAAGCAGTGTTGTTTTCTTGCTGTGTATTGGAACAACTAGTAATGTGCCTGAATTTATCTGAGAGCTTAGTGACCATTAATTTCATGACCATTCATGAAATTAAACTTTGATAATGTATGTTTTTGACTGGCCTTGGGTTCTCACTTGGTACATGGTATTTTCATATCTATATTTCTGTTAATAGATTGAGTCCTCTTAAAAATACCCATAACAAATCTATGTAAAACCACTGAATTAAAAATAAGAAAATGAGTAATCAATTACTAAAGTACATTGCTGCTGATTCAGCTAGTGTGCTGCTGGCAGTGTGCTAGTAATTTTCAGTATAGCATTTTTTCAGTCATTTCGTATGCTTGGCATTCCTGAGAAGAAAATATTGAACCCAACACATTCTGTTTATTTCATTGCATCATTTAGGGTCTTTTCTACTTGAAATGTAATTATACAATTGTAAGTACAATGCTTTCAGAGATATTCCATATGAAGAGTGAGTAAGAAGCTGACATAAATCTTATTTTAAGAACATGGTGGGGTTTTCTTTTTACAGTTGTATGGAGGATGAGTTATGATTGGTGCGTATTTATGGTTCCATAAAGAGTTGTTTCCTGCTATTTATAAAAGCAAAAATAAGATTTCAAAAATTTGTTAATTCCTGTTAGCTTTCCCTGGGTTCTTCTTCTTCTGGATATTTATAAATGTTTATCCTTTAACCCTTCTGCTGAAATGCAAGTTCAGATTTCTCTGTTGCTCTTGTAGTAGTTTTGAAATGTAACTCCTGTGTCAGTGCCAGATGTGTGTATCTCTGTATGTTCACGGAGGCAACGAAGCTGTTCCTTATTACAGAAGAAACCTGCATTCTTTTGGTTCACTTAAAGTATCAGCATTTAAAGATTCCTTACAGCTTTAGGGCTAATTAGAGTAGCCTATTTTCCATAGTCTTCCTTCATACCCAAAACTGAGATGAAGTAACTTCTATGGAAATGTGGATTATGTTTTTATTCTTCCCCACTGAGATTAAGGAAGTGCCCCCACACACGTGCAAACAACTGATTCCAGTAACAACCGTAGTCAGAACCGGCATTTTTCAAAGTGAAATTTGACTGAACCTGACAAATGAGAAGTAAAACAAACAAAATGCATATTTTTTTCAAAAACAATTCAAATTTTGAAATGCAAATGCTATTTTGGTCTCATATCAGCCTGAAAGGCAAGGAATTTAGAATGAAGGCTTCTGCTGTCTTGTTTGCTCTCACTAGTGTGTGTACACTAATGCACACTTACTGCATACATTTTAAATACCTGCAGTTGGCCTGAAATTCCCTGGTTTTGTCTGACTGGGATGATTATACAGTATATTGTTGCAGATGCAATCTTGCTGTTATATTGGGATATCCATTAAATCTTAGAATTCAACCAAATTTGAATAATTGCTGCATGCGTATGAGAAGGTACTGTTCTAAATATCAGCACAGGCATATCTAGCTGTATATATACAGATAGGTATGTATATAAGTGTGTGCATTTACATATGTATATATGCACATGAAAGAATCGTATGTATATGAAATATTACATGCTAAATATTTTCTTAAATTATGAAGTTGTTTTAATTCGTGTTTATGGACTGAAATTGTGTATTTAGAAAGTACATTTGAAAGAGTATTTTAAAGGTATTTGAAAAGTAAATACATTATAAACTATTTTTAGTAAGGAAGCAGGTGCATCCTTTTGGAATAGCTGAAGCTATAACCTTTGTTTGATTTTTAGGATTGGTTTACAGAAACAGGGAAGACAATTACAAACTTGAATCTTCAAATCTTTATATCATGAATAATACTGCATAGGTGGTATCTGTGTGGCATACACAAGGGATGCTACTCCAACAAGTAGCTGCAGTCTGCACTTGGCTAGTTGAGAGTTTTCATTTTGTCTTAAAGTATTTCAGATTTATTGGAAGGTAGGTGTGGGCACAGCAGTTACAAAAACCAAGTTATGTGAAACAATTTGTAGCTTTCAAGTCCTAAAGATTATACAGTCAAAACTTCTTAGGTAATGTTTCAGGTCATGTTAACTAAAACTAAAGCAGCCAGCAGGCACCCTTTTCCTGATGTAGATAGGGCCTAGAGCTCTAGGAAAATGAAAATGCTATTTGCAAGAGAACAGGATAGGGAAATCAAATTAACATAGTGCGGTTTTTCTAAGATGTATCATGAGATGGGAGTTGTTTCGACATTTTTAAGTACAGCGGATAATTTTCAGTATTTTCCTGTGTTTTAGGAGTAATTAGTCTATTAGAGGTAGAACATAGGTAGTGATACACAGGTCTGTGTGTATGAAGTTCATTTTTAAATCTAAGAATTGTTTCAGAGCTGTTTATAGTATGTGCTAAGGCTAATAAATATATTATTAGGTGATCAGAACTTTTTTTTAAGTGTTAATAGATGATGGCATAATCACTAGCCAACTATTCAATCACTAACCAATTATTTTTGACTAATGGCATATCAAAAGAGACAATCAGAAAGTATTACAGCATATGATTTAAAGAAGCTCAGAAAGGTTTTGTGTTTTAAGCATACTTTTAGCAACCTTCTGATTTTGCTTTTTCAAATTTTTTTCAATTTTTTCTAATTTTTATCTAATTTAAGGATTTCAAAACTGTGTGAAATTATAGCAGCATTCCCAAATATTCTGCAATACAAAATCAACAAATGCATTAAAAATTCTAAGTTCTTTAGATATGGTTTTACATACATACAAATATATGCGTGTGTATATATATGCATGCTATTTTTTTACCCCAGTTACTTGTATTGGAGAATTGCTTTAAAGAGTCCAGATTTTGTGTGTCTACTCTAGTAGCCTTTTGGCTTTGATTACAATTACCTGCTTACTCTGCAGGATTTTTTTTAGGTTTCATGAGGATTTATTTTTAAGCACTTTTTTTTCAAAAGTAGTTGGTTTATTCAAAGCATAGATGATTCATATGAAAATTTAGTAACCATCTCCTCAAAGATTTTTAATTTCTGGTGCAATAGACGACACAATTAGATTTTCTGTATTAGCAGTAAATTTAGCTTTTTCTAAAGTCTTACAAGTAGTTGTAACAGTTAACACACACACACATATTTGATGTATAAATGCCTATATGGCTGAATCTCTGAAGTCTTCTACCCCTGTGTTAGTACTACCCTCTGTAGTAGTGAAATACCAAAAAAGCTGAAGTTACATTAGAAAAAATGGAAAAAAAAGAAATATAAATTAAGTAAGAAAATGCTGTGTATTTTAGGTTCTAAGGCTGCTGTCTTGATGTATAGATCACTATGACGTGGATGAAAATGGTCTAAAATGTAACCTGTTTTATATAGTTGAAGATTTTCTTCTGACTGCTTTGGTTTTCAGTCATATGATGTTGTGAGGGTTTATTCTGACCATTTAATACGTTTGTACAAAAACTATCATTTGCCAATTTTATTTGTAATTAACTCTTCAGATCATACCTCACTCCAGTACGGGATGAAGAGTCAGAGTCCCAAAGAAAAGCCAGATCCAGGCAAGCAAGACAGTCTAGAAGGTCTACGCAGGTAGAGTATTATTAAGTCTTCTACATTTATGTAAACATACCCAGGCAGAGCGTACTACCTTTTATTCTCTGATTCTTTTGTGTGCATGGACTATAGTACAGAATGATAGAGCTGACCAACATATGGATAGCTAAGATCCATGACACAGTGTAGTTTCTGTGGAGACAGGAAAGTACTAGGGGAGAGTTTTTTGTTTCTTGCTGATAATCTAGTATTTAACTGCATGTCTCTTTGCAACGTTCTTCTAGTACTTTACATACTGATGTATTTGGTGGTTCTTCCCAGTTTCTATCAGAACTTCCTCATAGGGAATTGCAACTGAAGCAATCCTAACACAGGGGGGAAGGATGTGGCAATAGCAAAATAGAGTATCTCTGAGGGTACTTGAATGCCCTTTGGGCAGCGGAGCAACTACTAACCACTATCTGCTGACAAACTGAGCATAAACAGCAAAAAATACTCTAACCATTGTCCTTACCTGTTTTAAAGTCAAGTCTACGGCTACATTGTTTATTGATGTTGCTTAAAAATTTTTGCAGTTTTAACCTCTTCATATATTTCTGATTACCTTTCCTAATGAGAGATCCATGCTGCTTGATACAGCTTTATTTTACTGGGGTTATTTTTACTGCTTAATACTAATTCAGAGCCCTGAATGATAGTCAAACTACAGGCCAACTATTGTTGAATCTTTACAGTAAAGAAGCTACCAGGAATTACTGTATTAGAACTTTATCAACACAAAAAACAATTATATAACTGATAAGTTGTAAAGTTGGCTTTGAAGAATAGATGACAATGTTTTGAGCAATGTCTCAGGAAGATACATCAGCTGATAAGTGTTGTAGAGAAAAGCTGTCTTCAAAAATTGTCTGCCTTCTGAGCTTATCTCAAAACTAGTTTTTAGTCTCAGAATAACAGTGAACTAAAAAAAGAGTTACAACTTTCTCTGGTGGTGTTGGTGCAATTTTTTATGCGTTGCTGACCTAAAAATCCAGTTGCCGGGAGCAAATTGTAAAGTATCATCATTTCTGAAAACACAATGTGTTATATTTTTAGGGTTCTTTCAGAAATGTTTAGTGTGCATACGATCATGTTGGAAGGATCAGAAGCATCTAGTGGGTTCTTAATTGTTTTTATGGGATATTCTATGCAATCTGTATCTACCAGTCCAACTAAAAATTGTCTTGCTGGAGAACCTGTGGTAGATCACATTACATCAAACATTTGCCACTTTTCTGGAGGATATTTGGTTCCAAGATTTGAGAGGAAAGCTTATAGGGAAAATATATAGGTAAAAGTTATTTTTTACTAGATAAATATTCTTAAGAATAATTTTTCTTATGTAATGCAATCATCTGTATTAATATTAATGATATATTAAAATGTTTTTCACTGACTGCTGTTTTCACAGGGTGTTACACTGACAGATCTTCAAGAGGCTGAAAAAACTATAGGAAGAAGTCGTCCCACACGAACCAGAGAACAAGAAAATGAAGAAAAAGAAAAAGAGGAGAAAGAAAAGCAAGACAAAGAAAAACAAGAAGAAAAGAAAGAATCTGAAACTAAAGATGATGATTATAGACAAAGATATTCCCGAACTGTTGAAGAGGTATTTTCATGATGAGTCTCTTTAGGTAGAGAAATTATATGAATCATGACTCCAACTATAATATTTTCATTTTGATACTACTGAAAGAATTATTTATGTAGTTAAGTATTATCCCATGGTATGTATTTGTTAATCTTGTTAAATTAATTTTGATTTTTTTCTGCTGAATAGCCATATCATCGCTATAGACCAAGTTCAACTTCAACTTCTTCGTCATCCACCTCTTCGCTCTCCACCTCCACTAGCTCTCTATCATCTTCAAGTCAACAAAACAGACCAAACAGCCTTATAGGTATAACTTCTGCCTATTCTCGGAGTGGAACAAAGGAAAGTGAGAGAGGTAGGAGTCCTGTTTGTGAAGGGGATTTTTCTGTGGTTTGACTTGACAAAGGGCAACTTCTATTCCTAGAGATGGTTCAGAATGGGGCACAGTGTGTAAGACCACTGAGGCTGTAACTTGTTCTCATCTTTTCTGAGAAATTTCAAAACTTGCATATAGAGAGGAAAAAAGGTTTACTGTACTTGGTGGTGTTCTGCAGCCATTTAGTATTTTTCCATTTTGGGGTCATGGAAACCTCAAATAGACTGCCATAAGTATCCACATAATGCTTTTATTTTTGCTTTAACATAGCTACTGTAATAAAATACCATGGTTCAGAGTCTAAATACCTGCAGATATTGAGAAGGAGTTTTACTTGATTAAATAATTGCTAAATAATTGTTCTATAGTTGTTTGTAATAATAACTTGTTTCAGTAATTCCTTCCACCTTGAAGGACTAGAATGATGTTTTAGTGGTTTAAGGAGCTCTCGGGGTTTTATGATCAGCTGAAAATAAAGAGTAGGGGGTTCTTTCTGTGATAGTCCAGAACATTTAGTGGAACCGTACTTCTGGATACTTAACTACTTTATGTCATCTTAAACTCAGGATTAGATAGAGGATTCAGAGATCACAAAAAAGCTCTTCTCTGATGTCGAAGTTTTTGCCCTCATTTCAAATGTGAATCCCCTGCTATAATTCTGAGAGATGATGTGCCTGTGAAAGGAGAAGCCTGTTAATGTGCAGTGTGATCTGTTCTCTTTTGCTTGCTACAATTGACTTGAAAGAAATACTTGAATTTAAGTTATTGATCAGTAACTGTAAAAGGGTTACCAATTGAAATTAATAATTTTGTTCTACAGAGAGTCAAATAAAATGATCCATTGATGAAATCTCCATGAACTATACAGCAGTCTTGCCACATTCCCTGGAATGATATTATCTGAGGAAGTTATTGGGCCTAAGTTTCAGGGACGTGCTTTCTAAATTTTTTTCCCTTTGTCCTAGCATGAACTGAAATTTGGATTAAGATTTTTTTAGTAATCCATACTTCCTCTAAGAAACTCTTTCTAGATTGTTCTGTGGAAAGGATTTTCATGGATAACTATTAGCTACAGCAGCTTTTACTTTTTTAAAAATTATGGCTTTTGGAGGAGAAATATATTACTATCTGAAATTCCAGCCATGAAATCCTAATTTATTTAATTACAAAATCTGTATGTTCATCACAAATATTTGTGTTTCCCTCCTTTCCTGTTTAATTCTTGTTTCACACTAAAATGTTTATTTACCTCTAAAACCTAGTGATTGTAGTTATTAGTGATTATTAATGCTTCTATCTCAACTCAAGTCTGTAGCTTATTTAATAAAAGTACATCAGACTGAATAGACTGCATGATAATAAATAAATAACTTTGGTTTGGGCAGGTTTAATTTTTTTTTTTTGCAAGTTACTTGCAAACATGTAAGGGAGCAAAGATAATCGTGAGGTATGCCTGTTTTGTATTGCAATGCATTTGTTTTAAAGAAAAAAGACGTGTAATACAGTAGTAATCTAATGTAGGAGATCCCATTTTATTCTTTCTTAGAGCAAAAATGAAGGTAACTGATGAAAAGGAAGACTTTAAGGAGGACTTGACAGACTTTTAAAAGTTGGGGTTTTTTTAATACTGAATTCTTGATGTAAGCAAAAAAAAAACTTGTTTGATGAAGAATGGTGAAGAATTATCATCTCTTCCTTTGTGCTCTTACACATCTGCTGACACAGATGTTTGAATTATTACCTGACAGTTTTGAAAACTGAATTTTAAGTCCAAGTTACATTGTATTACTGTTACATTGAAATATTTTATGGCTGAGGTGGAGTTAGTATTTACAGTATTTTAAAGCTATATTCTGGGCATTGTATATTACAGAAAACCCTATATGTGGTAAGAAGCTCTAGCAAATTTGTTTTAGGGGAAAAAAATCACTGTGAGTGCTTTAAAGACTGTGAAAAATTATTTCAGAATATTTTCAGGAAATTAGGCTGTGTCATAATTCAATCAATAAGAAAGTTGTTATTAACAGAAGGGGGCAAAAAAGAAGAAGAAAAGGAAGAAGATAAGTCACAGCCTAAGTCTATAAGGGAAAGACGAAGACCAAGAGAAAAACGACGATCTACGGGAGTTTCTTTTTGGACTCAAGATGTAAGTAAACTTTGCTTGTATCCAAGTGTACTCTTTTTGTATAGTATACTCTTAAAATAGAGAATAGTTTAAAGTAATACTGTATGTAACTAATGGTTCTAGAAAAAACTATGCTTTATATATTCTCTATTTCTCTTTTTTGACATTTTCAAAAGCATAATCAAAATTAAGTCTTTGGTGGTTGACAGTGTTAACAAGAATTCTAGAACACTGTAGTAATCCTAACTTAGTAAGAATTAATCATAATCTAAGTGATAAAAATACTGAACAAATGTTTTGTTTATGATGTTGTTTATTGTAATCTTGTTAATTATGAGAGATGTTAAAATTTGTATATAAGAATTTTTTTGATAACCTCTGAAATAAGTTGAATGTGTGAACCAGTTCCCTGTCACAAAACCACATAAATTGATTTTGCTAAGTTGATACAAGCTCTTTTGTCACATCAGCTGCAGAAAGTATGAAAAGCGAGTTTAAGTGAATTGATTATCAAAATAAGTATTTCATGTGTGGTTAAGTTTTCTTTTCAAATTTTGTCAAACCTAGCATGGAATTCCCAATATGTTATCAAAATTAGGGGAAGGGAAGGGAATTCCTAGCCTTGTAATTAGTACAATCCTTTAAATTATGATATATAAAGTAAAATTTGTATATAAGAATTTTTTTCATAAGGCGGGTTTTCTTCCTTTGCATACAAATGGTTTATCAGAGATTTAAAACATTATATCGATTTTAAATAACTTCCTCTTTTTCATAACTATTTAGTATTTATCAATGATAAACTGAAAACTACATATATTATTTTTGACAATGCAGTATTTTGCATACATACCAAAGCTATAAGAATGAGACTAGTTATTTGACACATTACAAGTAGCCATGTACTTAAAATTTAACTGCTATCAGAATAGAAAGGATATGTTTCAGACTGCTGATGTTTCAGTCTCCTTCTTTTCCGTTTTCTTTGTCATGAGATCAATACATACGGTAAAAGTAGGATTTTCATGTGCCAAATGCAAAATTACGTTTCATGTCCTTCTGGTATTGAAAACATGTATTTTTTTGAGAATTTTCTTTTTATATACTGTTTATTCTCTGTAGAGTATTCTGCTAGTCTTACATTTTCATGTCAAAGTCTAGAATGCATTAAAACCTCACTAAACTTCCAACAGTTTATTTATTTTTCCTCTCCCACCACTTTCACCAGAGTGATGAAAATGAACAGGATCACCAATCCGATTCAGAAGAAGGAACAAATAAGAGAGAAGGCCAGGTAGTACAAGATAATTTGTTCAATCACTTTCTAACATTTTGATTGTAAAATTTCTGTTGCAAAAATTCTTAAAAACTAAATGGTGTGTAACAGTGTGATGACATGTTAAAAGGGAATTAGTGGCATAAGACATACTATGTGGTATAGCACAATATATTTCTTTTAACTAAACCCTGAAGTAACACACTGCAGAATTACAGAATCAGGTTCATTACTGAGGAGTAAAACTCAAGTAATTTTTCTCTCTTTTTTATACAAGTTCTGTTGCACATTCTCTAAATATTTTAGTGAAGAAATCCATTCTGTACTGTTTTGGTTTGCTGTATTTTATTTCCATGTCGCATTAATGTAACTGCATAATCCTGTTTCTTTTCCTCACTATCCCTAGATCTGTAACTACTGCATATTATATTCTGTAGAAATTAGTTTTAGTCGAATGTGTGTGTGTGTGCTTCTGTGTAGAACTGGCTTGACTGAGAGTGCTTGGACAGGTGGGCTTTTTGCTGGATTAAAACCTATCTGGGTGCCTGTGCCCAGAGTGGTGGTGAATGAAGTTACATTCAGCTGGTGGCCAGTCAGGAGTGGAGTTCTCCAGGGCTCAGTACTGAGGCCAGTTCTGTTTCATGTCTTGATCAGTGCATGGATGAGGGAATCAGCATGGACCCTCTGTAATTTTGCAGATAACACTAAATTGGGTGGGAGTGTGGATCTGCTGGAGTGTAGGAAGCCTCTGCAGAGGGGCCTGGACAGGCTGGATTGATGTTCCAAGGCTACTTTTATGAGGTTCAAGAAGGTGAAGTGCTGAGTCCTGCACTTGGGTAGTATCTATCCCAGGCAGTGCTACAGGCTGGGGGAAGAGAGGTTGGAAAGTGGCCCAGTGGAAAAGGACCTGGGGATTCTGTTTGACAGCTGGCTGAACATGAGCCAGCAGAGTGCCCAGGTGGCCAAGAAGGGCAATGGCATCCCATCTTCTGTGTGTGTGTGTAGACAGACAGACAGACAGACAGACAGACAGATAGATAGATATAAAATAGTGTGGCCAGCAGAATAAGGGTAATGATTGTCCCCCTGTACTTGGCACTGGTGAGGGCACAGCTCGAGTGCTGTGTCCAGTTCTGGCCCTCTTACTGCAAGAAAGACACTGAGGTGCTGGAGTGTGTCCAGAGAAGGGCAACAGAGCTGGTGAAGGGTCTGAATCACGAGTCCTGTGAGGAGCAGCTGAGGGAGCTGGGGTTGTTTAACCTGGAGAAAAGGAGGCTCAGGACAGACCTTGTCCCTCTCTACAATTCTTGGAAGGAAGTTGTAGCCAGATGGGGGTTGCTCTCTTCTCCCAGGCAACCAGTGACAGGACAAGAGGAAATGGCCTCAAGCTGCACCAGGTTGGACATCAGGAAAATTTTGAGTAGGTACTGCAACTGTGGTTAGGTTATTATTGAATAGACTGAACGTTTATCTTAGCCAGAGATAAGATATGTGACTTCTCAAAGGTGGAAGCTAGCAATATTAGGATAATAAATATCATTAGGTCTTCTGATTTTGTGGGAATAAGCATGAGAAACTGGCATTAATAGTGTTGATTAAATGCTGTATTCAAATTTTGTTTCTCAGTTTCCATGCCATGGCACTTTTACAAAAATACTAATTTAAAACAGTACAGAAAGTTCCACCTGCATTGAATATTTTATTTCCATGACCAGTAATTATTGTAGCCTAACTAAAATGAAATTTACTTCTCTAGAAACTCAGGGTATTTTTTTCAGATACACAGTTTATTTTGTGGCACTCTTATGGCCTGTATAGACTGTTGGCTTAGGGTCAGATTGTGTAGATAAGAATGTGTACATTTCAATTTTTTGGTTCTGCTTGTGTGCTGCCAATGTAACTTCTAACTGACTGCTCAGTCTACTTAGTTCTCTGACTACAAAGAATACCCATCTCATGTGATTTGGGTGCACAGGCATACCTTTGTTGATAGCATTTGTCCTCAGACAAGCTTTATGCAAAGATCACTGAGACTTTTTCACTGTTTTTTGTCACAAATTGAACTGAGCAGAACTGAAAGAATTTGAATAAGAAAATAATGAAAATAGCTAAGACTCCTGAACCACCACCCCCACCAAAAAAAAAAGCCAAACCAAACCCGAACATATTTTGTGAAAAGTAAGAAGAACAACGGGCATGTGAGGTTCATTCAGTGAGGTATGGAGGCCGGATGGTCCTGGAGCAGCAGGAGCAGAAGTTTACAGCTTTCAGGGAGCAGAAACCAAAGGACAGTTTTTTGAACATTACAGTATCCTTATCTGGCTTCTCAGGTTCCCGACCTCAGCCTGGAGAATGGGAATGGGCTGCATTTGTGTTTTCCTGCCTCTAGTAATTACTGCTCTCTTGCCTTACCAGTTCATTTGTTGTTCCCCTATGTAGCTGGAAAATTTTGTTTCTAAGGTAGTCTCTGTGTGACTTAATGACTTGCCCTTCCTTTTAGGAAGCAGGGGAATGGAGATCTGGGAAATTTTCACATTCTCACTGACCATGGGGAGTCCACTAGAAGCAAAGAAAAACAGCCTTTAGAAAGTGTATTTGCTAAGAAATATTTAGAAATGGTTTACTTTCATAGTATCTGTTCTATATTTTAGGTAAAGGTTAAAAGGACCAGCTTAGCATTTTTTGCATGCAGCATTCCTTGTAAAAATAGAAACCTAATTTTCTTTTGGACAAAGATTCCTTTGTTTTTTTCTCACCCAGAGAAGGAATCAGTGGAAAAGGGTTTTTTTTGTAGGTTGTTGATTACATGATGGAATTCTGTAATCTCACACTTGATCATACTTGAGCATAGAAGAATGCAAGGTAAGACTCATGCTTAGGTGGAAGTTAGTTTTCTTGTGGCCAGTAGCCTAAAGACTATCCCTGTATAGGTGTGTGCCATCTAACTGTGTGTTTTGTTCTACAAAATCTCTTTAGTTCTCAGTATTATTCATGCTCTTAAGAGAAAATAGCCATGTTTTATTAGGAGTGGTCAGGCTACAGCATATTGTTCCGATATGCTCTGTGTAGTCAATGTACTTCAAGGTATCAAAGAGGAAATAGTGTTGTGGAGAATGTGGCTATTTTCCTCTGCATATTGAAGAAATACAGTTTCCTTCTGTAAAAGGAAACCAAGCAAGCCACATCACTTCCCTAAGAAAAAAAAAAATTGCAGAAGTCTTTAGCCACTGCTAGTTGAATAACGTTTGGAGATGTCCAGGTCATGTTACATCAATAGAGTTTCTTGACTGAAATATCTTCACTCAGGATTGTTACTGTAATTGGAATAAGTTATGAATCTGTATTGACCACCCGAGGGGGAAAAAGGCTTGTATAACTGATGTAATGCTCACTCTTAAGTCATCACTTCTAATTAAATTTCACTTGTCAAATGAAGTAAGTGAATTTTTGTGCCTGTGGATTCACCTGGAATGAATGAATGAATGATTGAAAATGATATAAAAAATGAAACTATGTCATTTAAATTGTCTGATGACTACTTCCTTACATTGTTGGTGTAGTAACTGATTTCCAGTCACGCTCTGTTGAAACAATGATCCTGTAGCTTAATTTATATTGTTATTTTGAGCTGAAGTCATTATTACATTCAAAACATTATAGCTATGCTAGAGGAATATGGAAGGGTGAATTTGGGAAAAACAGTTCTGATGCCTTTGATAACAGGCAGGCAAATAACAGAATGCACCAGCTGCTGAAATAACACCAGTTTTTAAGGCACTCAGGCCTTCCACAGTGTAATGTTAACGTCCTTGTAAATCATATTTTGGCAAGTACATTCTGTCACATATTTCTTTTCTTTTCCAGACATAACAAAATCGAAGCTTGACAATGTTCGGATAATACATACTGGTGGATAGTGTGTGCATTTAACACAACTGTTTAGCTTTACTTTTTCACAGATATATGTTATTTAATTAAATTATTGACTAATCCATTCTTTTTCTCTCTTTTTACCCCTGCCTACCTCAGAGTGATAGCCTTTCAAGGTATGTGCAATTTAAACAAAATAATTTAGAATTGTTACACTTTCTGTCCACATATTGTCATTTTAAGTTCTTTGTATACAAATTCAGTTTAACCCTGCTAGTTAAGGTGGGTTGAGCTTTAAAGGGCTGTAATGATACTTACATTTTATATAAATATGACTGTAAAGCTATGGTACTGACATTTCTTTTCCATGTGTGGGTGGAATACTGGGGAGTATATTGAATTCTGTAATGCACTGAAGGCAGGCATTTTGTAGAACTTAATAGATACAGTATTATTCTCTACAGATTTATCAATATGGAGTCGCTTCTACAAAGAAGACAAGAGGTTCTTGTTGCCCCTTTTAGAATACCCTACTGAAAATTTTCTATGTAGCCTCAAGAAAAGTACTACAGCCTCTGAAAATCGTATTTCCTTAAGTTTTGTAAAAAGTAAATTCTGAAATATCAGTATTTTTTAAAAGGGTTTAATTTCTTTTTAGACCTTTAGAAATAATCGCTGAATTTTATTACATTCTGTCTCTGCTGAAAATCTGTTAAATAAAACTGCTATAGCACATGATTAGTGAAGAAATAGTGTGAAATAACTTTATTAATACTGGTTGTAATTTAGTGATTACTAGGATAAAGACTGCTGAATATTTGTTTCATAAACTACTTCTATTGAAATACTAGAATTCCCAACAAATAGTTCCGAAATCTTGGTTTCTGTGATGAAACTTAGAGAATTCATGTAGGCCAGTATTTTAGAGATTTCTTTTTTAAAACCCTTCAATTAAACTAATAGATGTAAAAAAAGTCTTCATTGTAACTAATGTATTAAACTGTCTAATTAATATTAAATCCTTTAAGACATGTAAATATTTGCTTGAATTAAATAATTTATTAAATTTAGAATATTTCTCTGCATATGTTGCTCTGCAGACTGAGCAATTTGAAAACGTATTCACACCAAATCTTGCAGAATGTAAAAACTAAATTTGCCTCAAATTAGAAGACAGTGGTCTAATTAAAATACATAATTTCATTTGGTTGTTTTCAGATAGGTAGCAGCAAATTCACAGCTTTTGACAGGGTGAGTGGTGGGTCTCAGTTTGACCTCGGAGGCAAAGAGAAAT
This sequence comes from Serilophus lunatus, assembly GCA_013399895.1. NCBI lineage: Eukaryota > Metazoa > Chordata > Aves > Passeriformes > Eurylaimidae > Serilophus > Serilophus lunatus. The sequence continues at coordinate 648,147 of VXBA01005704.1, read as the reverse complement.
CTGCAGTTTTCTTTTCCAGGTATGACACGGGCTCCCTCAGCATGTCTTCGGGTGATCGCTACGACTCAGCACAGGGACGGTCGGGGTCACAGAGTTACCTTGAAGATCGAAAACCGTACTGCAGTAGGCTAGAAAAAGAGGATAGCCCTGATTTTAAGAAGGTATCTGATCCAATAATTTTGGTATAAATATAGAACTACATTACTGTTTTTCATTAATTGTTTGCAAATAATATCACATGGCATCACAAATGCTACTTAAAGCAAATTATCTGAATGGAGAAGCAGAGCAACCACTACAGTGGGGCAAAATGCACATTATAGAACAGCTCTTGGCTTTTTCACTTTTCTCTTTAAGGAATAGTTGAAATCCAGAGGGGTAAAGATCCTTTTTTCCTGAAAAACACTATAGTACTATTTTTTTATTTTATTGTATCACTGAAACTTATTTATGCATATGTGAAGCCTTTTATTTTTATATCTGCTAGCTTATATACATAGAAAGTAAAAATATGTTTAGATGTTTCTGTAAAATAGAGGAGGAATCTGTTGAAATGTTTACTGTGGTGGTGTAATCTATGAAGTCTGAAGGAAAAAAGAGCAGCAAGGGTTTTTTTAATATGTGTAAGGTAAGTTGTGTGCTCCCTATGCAAAGCTACTTGTTCCTGGAAATATTTGGTAACAGTTCTTCACAGTGCTTGCTAGTTCTAAACATCTTTATTTTACTTCTTATGCTATTAACGTGTTTGTTACTTTTACATGTAGTTCAATCATGCTTTTAAAGATTTTCAGATAATCTCACTGAATTATTATTTGGTATTTTTTAATTAATATTTTCTCTTAGCTTTATGAGCAGATTCTAGCTGAAAATGAAAAACTGAAAGCACAGTTACATGACACCAACATGGAACTTACAGATCTTAAGCTACAGTTGGAGAAGACCACTCAGGTTTGTATAAAACAAAAAAACAGGTACTGAACCAACAAAGTAGTTAAGTGGTTGCTCTTTACTGGGCATCAGATTTGTGTTTTATCCAAAGATGGGAATAGAGAAGAAGTACCTGTCTGTTTCTAAAGAGAAGAGAGAGTGCAGGATGCTGGTCTTCAGGTGTGAAGAAAATGTATGAGACTGCCTTCTGCGTACTTAAGTAGTGGAGGTTCTTGCCAGCATGTATCTGCAAGTAACTTCTTTGCAGGGTAACATTTTCTAAACTGTTAAGCTTATATTCAAAGTGACAGTCGGGATTGATTGATGGATTCATAAACCTGCTGGCAGAAGGCATAACCTGCCTGTCCTTCCTGGCTGGTCAGATAGCTTTATCTTGGAAATAGAGAGCAAACAGTGCATTCCAGTTATGGATAACTGCTGTTGGATAACACTGCTGCCTACAGTAATACTGAACATGTGCAAAAGTTATATTTGTCTTAAGTTGCTGTTAAAAGAGTGCTTTGTGTTCTCGGATCATATTAACCGTTATTTATCTGTTCTTAAGTGTCTTCCTTATGTACCCCATAAATGTCAGTGAAGAACATTTAAAATGTTTGTTTTGTAATGGTTTTAGATAGAAATACTATACTCTGCTAACATTAAAGTGACTAAATAACAGGGACAGTCACAGAGGAAGTGCATAGTAAATCCAGTTAATTCTTTATTTCAGTGTTACTTCCTTGAACACACTTTAAAAAGCTCTTGAAGACATACTTCAGACAATACAAAAATGTCTAATGGTTTTTCCTCAATTCTTTGTTGTTTAAGAACACTTATCAATGTCTTCATTACTTATGTGTTTCAGAGACAAGAAAGATTTGCTGACAGATCACTCTTGGAAATGGAGAAAAGGGTGAGTTTCTGCCAAAGAATTTTTTAATTCCTCTGATTCAGGCTTTGGTTTAGTTTATTTTGCAACCCATGGCTTGGATATATTTTAGAGGGAACAAAAGACTTTCTTATAACTTACATTTTTTAGAGGATTTGGGGATTTTAGATTTCAAACTGGCAATGAATGTGAGATACTGTGAGATGGAATTACTCTAAAGAATTGCCTTCAAGTTGCCTGTTCATTCACAATAACCAGGTTCTAAACCCCACTGCCCTCCAGGGATCTGCCACTTGTTCCATTTCATCCCAAACAATGTTGGCATTCCAGAGGTTTAAGCAGATTCAGTGTGTCTCATCTTCTAACACATTTCCAAGATTCAGAGAATTTAATTTCCTCAGAGCTTTCCAGGGACACCTGTGTTTTTTCACCAGTTATTGTTGGTAATGAAATAGCTGTTTCCACCTCACAGACATGAGACCTTAAACCTGCTAATGATATAAAATGAAACTTTTATCTGTTTCTTTCTTCATACTGTAACTTTTTCCAAAGGGAATATGATAATGGGGCAGAGGGAGAGAGTAGAAGAATGAGTAAGCAATGTGGGAAGAAGAGGGGCATCGGGGTCAGAGGCGGCCCTAAATTGAATGGAAAAGTAGTCATGGAATCAATTCATACATGAGATAGACTACAGGAATTATTTCAGAAATTGGGCATATGATCATTTGGGCTGTAGTTTGATGCAGTTATTAGTTTAAAATCCAACTCTATTAAAATTTTAGTTTCACTGCAATGCAAAGCAAACTCTGTATTGGTTTTGTGGTGGTCTTGGCTTCCTTCATGACTGACCACATGTTCTTTTCTTCCTTGATCCTGGAGTAGTGACACATTAGTAACTTAAACAGGAAAAAAAACAAAACAGTGGACTTTGACAGTGATAAACATTTATTTATCCCTGGTAAACTTTATGTTCATTGGCCTTTTGTATTTGATTTTCAGTATTTTATGTTTAGAAAACAAATTTTATTTCTATAAGCCTGTCTGGTGTATAAATAAACACTTGGTAGATTTTATAGGAGCTATGAAGACTTAGAAATACTGGGAGTCTCTTCCTCAAGTTCCATTATCTTAACCTTCATAGTCTCTCCAGTTAATTGCAACAACCTTTTAGCACCTATTTCTCCTTGATTCGTTTGGCATCCTGCTGTAGACAGTGATTTCATCAGTAGAAAAGTTTCAGCAGCAGCTTTAATTGGTTTCTTGCTTCTTATCATGGCCACACAAGTGGACATTTATTTATTTAATAGATTTAACTGCATCCATTACTATGTAGGTTCCATAGTAATGCATGGAATACTGCATAGACAGACTTCATTTCAGTTTCAAATTACTGCTTTGCTTTTTCCCAAAATAGATCATTTCATTAAAACAATCCTGTATTAGAAATTCTTGCACTTTTTTTTTTTCAAAAAGACATTTAGTCCAACAGCAAAATGTCTTTCAGAAATGGTACTTTTCCTAAATGTATCAGTAATAAAGCTAACAGGTAAAAAAAATAACTTAATGATATGCTGTATGGGTGAAACATGATTTGCACAAGGTTTCCATGTTCCTTGCATTTTGTAATTATAAACTTCTTTTTGGACAAGAATTTAAATCAAGAATGTATTTACAATTGTATTTCCTGGGCTGTTAAAATCTGGAGTTTTTTCATTTTGAAAAATGACTGATGCAGGATTCTCAGCTGCTAGTCATCAATAGCTGATCTCTAGAAAAAAGCTTAATCAAATACAGAATTCAGGAATAATTTTGAAGACACCTTTTAAATGTGTAATGTAACAATATAAATGTAAAAAGTAGAAAGAAATTGTAGAACTTTTGTAAGTACAGTTCTCCAAGTATATGACTTTACTAAAATAAAATAGAAAACTAAAGATCGTTATATAACTTACATAGAGAAATGGAGAGGGGAAAATCAGAAAAAATAAAAAGCTGCCAGAGAAAACCATGAAGGCATCTTTCAACTGTGACATTTTCAAGCTGAAACATACCTTTTCAGTAAAGAAAATGGGAATATGTATTAAGCCTGTATTTACACAGGAGTATGATTAAGAAAATACTGGCTTTGAGTTTTATTTGAATTCTGTCTTCAGAACTAAGTTTTGATGATGTGACCTGGTGATGCACTGTCAATATTGTTCATTTGAGAACTGTTTAGCAGAAAGGGGCTATTTCCTTAGGGATGGGGGTACAAATTGGATCACAGATGCAAGGTCCTTGCCATACATGGGCAAAAATAAGAGTTTCATTTACAACCTGTCACTCTGCTAAAATCTGCTAAAAGTCCTTTGCAGAATTTTGTATGATGTTGTAGTAACTTAAACTGCCAGGTTTCAGTCTGGATTAGAATTCAGAAAACTGTGGGTACCTTTAACCACTTTTCCCAAAATTTAGAATTCTTCAGCTGGGAATTTGAGTTGTGGAGAGGTAGGGGTTTTTATATGGCTGAATACACAAATATATGTAGGTATATATGTTTGGGTTTACTTTTTTAAAAATGGTATAACTCCAGGATCAGTTTTTCATCTGTGTATATCCTTGTCCTTCAATCTCACTGCACAAGCCTGTAGCTACTAGTTGCTTTGATAAATACAAGTAAGCTATTGTATTTTTAAGCTGTATTTTTTTCTTTTTTCTGAGTTACGAATGTCCATTGCCATACATTACAGTGTTGTGGAACTATATCATAAAATTTTAGACTCCACAGATTTCAAACCCTTTCTTTGGATCCAGGAACTAATCAAATAACACTGGCAAATATTGCCAGTGAAACTGCAATGTGTTGTTTTGCTGGCATTCCTCAAGCCAGTTCCTAAGAGAGTAAGCAGTTCAGGAAAAACAGGAGCATAGCTTCATCTGATCACAGCAATACAGTTTTACAAAGAATCTTGCATCTAGGACGGTCCATTTGTTTCTTTTATATAATGAAAAATATAAAAAGTTAATAAGGATTTTATTGAATTGGCTTCTGTTGCTAATTGTTCGTAGACAAGCTCAACATAGTTAAGCAAATGCATCAAAAGAATTAAAAATTTCTAGATAACTAAAATTTTGAAATTTATCTTACCATTTATATTTTGGTAATTGCAGGAATTGTTTAATATTGCTTATATAATAACACATATGTTATTCTATAAACCTTGCTACGATTCTAAGTAATGTAAAATGGTGGGGGATTTTTTTTTAGTTACTTATATCAGTTAACTCTCTGGTATTTATTATGCCCATTACTATCATTATGAGAAAGGTCTTAATTCAGAGGTCTTAAGTACATTATGTATTAACACCTGCAGTAATACATTACTTTGATAAAAAATAAAGTTGTTTGCAATAATGGGAAAATGTTGCACTGTGATTAAACTAAATTCAAATGATTTATATCTGAAAGGTGACCGGCAAGAGTCAGTATCTACTGGGCGGTATGATCTAACCAAAGTTTTACACACCTCAGTCAATGCTGCTTGCTGTTTGCATAACACTGTTGTATGCAGATGCATATGTCCACTTCGCAATAATCTGTTGCTTTTGCCTTTCACACTCTGGAAAAATCTGAATGTAGAGTACTGATAACTGCAGCTGCTTTTAAATGAGAAACACTGCATTGTCTGACACAGGAAAGCAAGCAATCAAGCTATAAACCCCAAAATCTATTGCTTTAGCAGTCTATGAGATGTGTTGAAACATAGGTTTAAACAAAATAATGTCATTTTTAAATATGGTCATGTATCTGCTCTGCAGACTGCAGTGCAGTATAGAAAACACTACGCTAACTTTCAATAAGCTAGCTTGGTTATGTAATAGGTGTCATCAAGTTCTATACAAAGGATAATTTCTCTAGCTTCTCAGGTAAAAAGAAAAATAAAAGGAAAATAAAGCTATATGGGAAACGCAGAAAATATTCAGGAAACATTTACTCAAGAAGCAGGTGATCTTACATAGCTAGATTTGTTTGATACTCAGCTAAGTCCTATAATGGAAATTGGGTGTATCAACACTAGGTTGCAGTTTGGATTGTGGACAGATCCCACTGAGCTGAGACAGATGTTTCAGCTATATTTGTTTGTCTATGAAAGCTTAAGATTTTGTGCTTGTATCTTTTGATATTTTCTGCATTTCTTGGATATTAAGCTCTTACAAGAGCCTAGCTCAAGAAAAATAAATCCAAACAAGTGGTTCTTACAACCTGTCTAAATTTGGGGGAAGGAAAAGGGGTATGTTATGCAGGACTTGATAGAAATTTCTATATCTCTTCCTCCCAAGATATTAAAATTCCATATTGTCAAAATTTCTATTTATCACTGCCATCACGAGTTTCCTGTCCACACTATGCTTTTGGTTGTATGATCTTTGAAACTTGAAGTATTTCACTGTTACCACATTATTTACAAGCTGTAATTTTTTAAAAAATTGTACTGTTTGGTATTAACATACACTGTCTGATTTAGGAAAGAAGAGCGCTAGAAAGAAGGATATCTGAAATGGAAGAGGAACTGAAAGTAAGTAAATTATTACACATTAAACTATTAATAACCAAGTATATTATGTCAGTGATACATGTAATCTGGCAGTATTCCTGGTCTCTCTAATTTCATTGGAAAATGGCTGAGTTACAGCTGCATGTCAAAATCACTCCTGTCATACGGTTTGTAGCAAAGCTGGCATAAGCACTCATACATGTGGGAGTGAGAAGAAGGTGCCCAGTCCTAGGCTTCTGTAGCTCATTAGCTAACAAGCAACATTCAGAGATGGTTGGAGTGAAACATACCTTGATTCCATTCAAGATGGAATTGCAGTCTACGATTTTTACGTGATACTCATAAGTCTCATTAGCTTATTATGTACTATTATTAAGTACCAGTATTAATAAATAATGGTAGCATATATTTCCACAGCATTAAATGTTGCTTCGATCGTTATCAAATGCTCTTTAAATTGCTAATTAGGTGGCATGTTCCAATATCAAAAGACAGACTTCCATTTGTATATAGTGTGAATAATAATCAGATTTTAGTTAACAAAAAGCAATAGATGGATTTCAAATGTTTACAAATAAGTAACATTTACCATACTGATTTCCATTTTTTTTAAACTATGTATAAAGGGAATCCCAGAAGCAAAATACTATTTAACATAAATTTCATTTCTGGCTTCTTTTTTTTTACCAGTCTTCATTATCAGTATTAAGCCTTCTGATATGATTAAGAAGGATGAGAAATTTGGTGGGTTTGTTTTTCATTACATCCTTTGATATAAATACTGGACACGGCCAACCAAACTGATAAAGTGTAATGTGACAGTACCATTAATTAGACTTTTTATATTTGTCATTGGTTAATAAAAGGTTTCCTTTCAAGCTCATTTTTGAGCTCCCTCTGGTGCTTGGAAATGGTATTAATTTCCAAATACTTCTCATTAAAACACATGCACCAAGTTCTGTTTAAATAACAGACAGACCTAGGCAGAGGGCAGCTGTCGTACCTCTGCCTCCCTTGGATCCAGACCAAGATAGTTTGCTGTAAGGGAGGACACAATGTCTGTGGTTCCTTTAAGGGGTCTTCGGAAGTGAAATACTTAGAAAGCAAACTATGGTAAAGGAAAATGATTGTCAAGATAGGAGCTTCTGTCATCAGCCTCTAAATTCCTGTTAGGGAAGGTTTGGCTTCTAATAAAAATAGAGAATGCAAGTATATTGCTTTTTTCAAAAGCCTACTTCCGATAAGCAGTATATGAAAGTTTTGAGTTAAAGATTAAATACTCTTCCTATCATTTGTTGCACAGTCCTGTACAAGTGTATGTTAAATGTGTCGTTATTTACAGACTTTTGAATAGGAGATTTAGTTTGTGCAATTAGGATGTTAAGTGAAGAATTCCAGGAATAGCTTTCATTGTTAATGCATCCTGAACTGTTTTGGAAATATGTGACTCATCACTGCTGGTTCTTAGATTGCTTTTCAGGAATGTGCCACTTGTTTGATACTTTGCTTTCACAGCAGCTTATATACTTTAAACAGGACTCTCTCTTCTAAGTTTTCTTTCAATTTTGCTCATCTCTAATTCTTTTAAACATAATATACATGTGGGTTTTTTTCTTGTTTTCACTCCTTTTTCTTTGATTCCTGCAGAACCTGCAGCAAATAAAGCAGATTCAATCTTTGAGACACATAAATGAGCGACTGGTGACAGAGAATAGGGCCTTGACCCGAGTGCTTGCCAAGTTGTCAGGGACCTGTAGGCAACTGCGCTCTGTGGACTTGTAATTTCTTCCTTCTCCTTTGTGTAGCCAGGCAGGTGTTGACATTCAGTTTGTGCTTGGGCAGAATTTTACTATTAACACTTGTGTGTCAGAAACTGACTTACCGCTTCTCAATTTTTGAAGTGTGGCTAAAGCATGATGTCCAGTGTACCAACTACAGATGTCACAGATGTGTTGGTGTGGTGTGGTGTTGTCCTTACTGGCAATGAAGCTTGTCCTTGAAGATAAATTGGCAATGATCCAGGAGACCTTTGACGTATTAAAACCTTGGCAACAATTGAAAAGACTTGAGTTTGCACGAGGATGCACTGAAGTCAGTTTCTTGTTTTGATGTTTGAATAAATGCTCACATAGATTTACCTCTAGTTTTCTAATAAATTGAAATTAAGATTTGAGCTTTCTTTCTACAGTATAGTTTTAAGTGCATAGAATTGATGCAAATCTAGTCTTGACAAAAGAATGTTTGAGAACTAGTTTCAGTACTGTGCATTCCTGAACCAGCTGCATTAGCAACCTCATTTCTTACATTTGTGTGTTTTCATCTTTAGAGAGGATCAAAGTACTTTGTTTCACAAATATATTGGAGTTGCTAGTTGATTATTATTTTGACATACTAACTTCCTGTGTGGTTCTTGCCAATCCTTATTTTGACCTGGACAGCCTAGCTTAAAACATCCAGTTTTAGCACTGTTAAGGCATTGATTTATATTGCTATATGTGTAGGCATTCCAGTCATAGATGAGAATCCTACAATGCATGGACTATAAAAACACAGACACAAAAAAACCCTGCCTAGTGTGTCAGGCTGGTTTAGTCCCCTTCTGTAACAGGTATAAATTGTTTACACTTTCATCTTGGAAAAAAGTGCTAGTCTGTTGTTCTTAGTGTTATTGCAAGGCTTTTACCGAAACCCACCGAAGGCTCAAAACTTCTGTGAGGAAAAAAATGTGGTTTCGTTCTACACCAAATCTATATACCTTTCTTCCTTCTCTTGTATAACAACTGTCTAGGCTGGAGGTTTCAGTAGGCTTTTAAGATGTGCAATTGAAAAAAACCCCAACCCCTTCTGTAGACTGACTCATGCTAAACTGCTTCCTCTCCTCTACCTGCCTTCCCGCTTAGAAGGAAGGCAGTGAGTGTGCATTCTGTTCATAAACTGATCTCAGGTTTTCCCTATTAAGAACATGAAATGAAGAGAAAGTTTTTTTCCTTTGGCTCGGTGTCTTCCTGGAATTGGACTAACAATAGAATGTAGATACAAAGGTTTTTCCTGGTCCTGCATTCTTCAATTTACCCTTGTGTTAACCCTTGCTGAGCAAGTCAAGTCAGCTCACTGACCTGGCTGAAAAGAAATCCCTTTATTCTTTACAACACTAGATCCATCTCACCCCTGCACTGTTGAATCACTAAACTAACATGCAGAAAGCAGCAGGATCATGATGCTGCATGAGGAGGGAGAATGTCCCTTTAGGGCAGCCTCAGCTAACAATGTGGTTTTTCAACGCAGCTGAGCTAATCTAGTGACTGCTGTCTGCAGCTACACATCCATACCATCTCTTTTCACTAGCACTGGCATTCCTTTAAACATGGTACACCAGTTCAGGGTGTTAACCAGGGAAAAATATTCAATATTCCTTTCAGCAGAGCAAGTTTTCAGTGGCAGAATTTTCAATGGCAGGTCATTGTGGAGCTTGAGGAGACTGGCTAGCAAAAGAAAAACAAAGGAAACATGGCAGAAAGACTTGACTTGATGGTAGTTTAACCATAGCAGTGTGCCTGAAGAATCTGAACGGGTACCTTAACGGTTCATGAGCTTTTTGTAATCTTTATTCACCAGGCTGTTTTGTATGTAAAAGCTGTTAAATCCTCCAGCACAGACATTATTATTACTGTACAGATGTGAGTTGGCTCCACATATGTCAGGTGATTATAGAATAATTATTTGCTCAATGGCAGCTCTGCAAAGTTACTTCCTAGTCATATGATACAGATAGGCAAAATAGTAGATTTTTAATCTTATTCAAGAGTCTCGTCACAGAAAGATACTTGTCTATTTTAGTGAGAAGCAAATTTGAATTCAGAGTGTCAAGTGTAGTATGTAATTATAATTTTACTGAATTTACTGCAAAGTGGTTTTTTTCTTGCCTCTTGACATTAAAGGTGTATCTTGTCACCTCATGAGGAGTTTGAGTACCATAGAAATTCACTGCTCCAAGAAGATTATATAAGTATTTTTGCTAGGTATAAAGCAGGGGTGACGACAGATGAGAAGCATAAGTATTTTAGGTTAGTTGTGATTGGCCTTCCTGACGGATCTCCTGTTATTCACAGAATCATAGAATCATTTAAGTTGGAAAAGACTTCTTAAGATCACCAAGTCCAACCATTAGCCCAGCACCACCACCCCTAGACCATGTCCCTGAGTGCCACATCTATCTACACTGTCTTTTAAATACCTCCAGGGATGGTGACTCCACCACTTCCCTGGGCAGGCTGTTCCAGTGCTTGAAAACTGTTTTGGTGAGGAATTTTTTCCTACAATCCAATTTAACCTCTCCTGGCACAAGTTGAGGCCATTTCCTCTTGTCATATAACTCTTTTGTCTCCTACCAGTCTTCCCCTATTCTTTAGCAGACTCAGCGCAAAAGAGAAAATATTTTCTTAATACCTATTCTACCTATTAATTTAACCAGGATTAAAATCTATCTACAGAGATTTGCAGATATATAATGATAGCAGATTACATTAAAGCTCTAATTTTCGACAGCAGATTTTTTTTAAAATAGTTCACCAGAAATACACTGCTCTCTGGACCTGTCTGTATGTAATTAAGCATTATGGGCTGTAGCTCCCTATGCAATAAGTTGAAAGAGGAGTGTGACATTCCTGGATTTACTTTGAGGTTTCATTGGAATGCATACACAACATCAGTTGTCAAGATACCTATTTAACCAGAACAAAACCAGACTCCCTTGCTTCCCTATGCATGGGTAGATGAAGGTTGTTGTGGTTTCACCCCGTACCTTTGGTATGAAATCCATAACAGAGTGAAAACAAGGGGGAAAAGGTTTTAGTTGGTTTCCTTGAACAAATGGCTGATCCACTGTTTGCTAATACATGCCAAAGAACACCCCCAAGTTTATCCTAATATTACAGGTGCAAGCACAAATGTGGTACACGTGCATGTTATGTCTGGATTATGACCCCTATCTTGGACAACAGCGGTTATTTTTTACAGTTTAGAAAAGTTAATGCGGATAATACTTGAAAATTGTCAAATGATTACTTGTGTTGCCAAATTTCAAGCAGGGGTTTTGAAAGCAATCAGCATTTTACAGCTCTTTCTGTTCAGAGCACAGCTCTCATTTAACTATACTGGAAGCTTCCCTCTGACTCTGAAAAGCTCAATTTAGGTGGCTTCCCCTAAGGTCCACCATGGAGCAGAGTTGAAATCCAGGGCAGCAGAACAATTTTTGCCTGCTTTTGATGTAGAGACCACTTTTTTTTTTTCTTATGGTCTCTTGTCATCTTCCTTTCACATACTTTGGTATTTGCAGGGAAATAAACTAGAGGTCTGTAACCTCAGTCATTTTCAGTGCACCATCGTGTTTTGCTCTGTGAAAGAGACTGAAGTTCTGTGAACTGAGTGTGGACAGGAATCCTTTAGAAGACAGATATAAACAAAGTCTCTGGTGTAATGCACAGTTAGTTAACCTTGCATTTTCAAACTTCTTTGTTCTTTCTGTTCCATAATAATGTTCTGAATAGAATGGGATTGAAAGTATAATTTTGCTTGATTAAAATGAGAACAAACTGGTGCCAAAAAATTCATAAAAAATTGGGTAATAGTTGTTACATAGGTCGGTAGCTGGACTTAGACCTCCCGCATACACTTGCACTTGAGGTTACTGAGTAACTGCTGTGCCGGAATAGGCTGTTACCTCCTGTGTAAACCTGCAGCTAGAATCCATGCATATGTCATTTAGCCACGACTGGGATAGGTGGTTTGTTATCACTGTGTGAATGTAGATACGGAAAACTGCTGAGATTACTTCTGGTTTCTCTGGCCAGTTAAATTCTCACAGTACCAACCTCTGTGCACTGACTTGTCCTCCTTTCCTGTCTGATCCTGTCCCAGCTCTCACCTCACTCGGCTTCTGCCTTCCAGCTTTTGTGCTTGTGTGTCAATCCATCTCCTGTGGCAATCGTAACTTGCCATCTCCTAACTTGAATGCCTGAGTATGCAGCCTGGTGTTGCTGTGATCTCTTTCAGTGATCTGATCTTGTGTGAACTATGCTATTCAGGGAGATGATCTCAAATTACAGGATGTGTGCTTCAACATGAGTTTGGGAGTGATTGGAAGATTAATGCTATGAGCTAACAAGCTGAATCACACTCTATCTGATCAGGATGAAATCATCCAAGAGCACAGTGGTAGAGTTGCTTAGCCACAGCATGTTTTTTGGAAACTGTGCAAATGCAGTATAGACAAGCCTCTTCAAATTGTTGGTAATTAACTCCCCCTCCTCCCTGCCTCTGGAATTTGAAGTATTTCATTACTTTCCTCGTGCTACTATAAATGCTTTTGTCAGAGCCTGGTCATCTGCACCACTGAGTTTTAATGCATCTAGTCCAAGCAAATGAAAACTCCTAATCTCTAACTCTTAAATGTGTAATGCTGAAAGGTGAAATTTTTCTGAACTGCTGATACAAAGGGCAAGAACTGCCAGGATACTGAAGCTCAATAAAGATTTTTACCTCCAGTGCTAATCTAGTCTTGCTGCTTTTACTTGGGGTGTATAACAGCAAATAACCATCATGTTTCATTTCTCATAGATGCTACCAGACCTGAAGGCAGACAACCAGAGGCTAAAAGATGAAAATGGGGCCTTGATCAGAGTTATAAGCAAACTTTCCAAATAAAGGGTTTACTACAGCAGCACATAACGGTATTGCACATCACTAATAATTCCAGTGGACCATGGTATGGCAGTCACTGGAAGTGTGGGAAGATCCCTCGGAGACTGTCATTTTTCAGATATCCTGCCAAACACCCTCTTACCTGTGTGTTTTTTTGTATCAAGATCATTGTTTCTGTTAAAATGCAGCTGCTGAGAAGATAAAATGACTGAGAAATCTTGTTTACAGCCACAGCATAATAAGGAAAGTGTTCAAGGCCAGATACGCCTCAGATATTTAACCAGTAAGCCTTAGTTGTACATAAACACTTTTACATCAACAAAAGCTTTCAGCTCTCACAGAAGACAGTTACTCAATAATGTTTTTGTTGTGCCACAATTCTCAGTTTTTCCCTATACTCAGTTTTCCTTTAAGATTTAAGTTTGGATTTTTTTTCCCCTTCCAGTTTTTCATGTACCAGAATTTCTTGTACAGTGTTTTCACAGCTTTACCATTTGCAGAGACCACACACCCTTTTAAATTACGTATTTGTGTAGCTAACTAGAGTTGTATTGTCCAACCACCTGTAACAGAGATGTTTGGTGGAACATTTGCTTTCACTGTTTGTGCAATATGCATTTATTTCCTATACAAAATGCTTTAAAAGTCAGTTGAAACTAGAAGTATTTTAAGAGTCCTGTTTTCTGCCTTTATTGGTCACTTTAAAAAAAAAAAAAGAAAAAAAAAGAAGTTTGTAGTGAAAGATGTTAGATCCTGTAATCGTCACATTCATTTGAGCAGGTACTGAGTGATGCTGTATATATAAATGTGTACTGGTTTGGTTTTTCAGACCACCATGTGGCATGCTTGAATATATTTCCCTATTGCAAATGTTTGTTAATGCAAATTAGGCTATCCAGAATAGTGTGTTTAACAAAGTTCGTTAATTTTTATGGTATAAAGAATTTAGACATTGTACATTGTATGGAGCCCTATCTTTACAAAAGGTCTAAACTATATAAAATACTTTATTATCTTTTTCTCCCATTTTTTTTTCATTTTATAGTGTTCACCTTAATAAAAAAATGCATAAATATAACTGCTTCACTACATTTCACATACCTATATTTATCTGAGTGCTGTCCAAAACTGTTGTGCTAGCCAAAGTAATGTACTAAAACATTTGAGAAGCATAACCCATTACACTCACAATAATGTTTATATGCACTGTTGTTGCCATGTGAGAAGGCATCCAGTTTGATAACACCATCATGTCAGACCATTTTATACATTTCAGTGGCCTTTAAAAACAAACAGAAAAAAATAAGTGAAGATCGTTTTTGTTAGAAACAGCTTTTATATTTTCACTAAACCATTCAAAAACCAACATCCTATTGGCACATAGTTTATTGCCTAAAACCACTGAACAGATCAGCCATTAAAAACAAATTGTACATTGTAAAGCTTGTAGTAGCTATTGTATTATTGATTATACTGTATACTATATTAAATGTGAATTTGTACCCCTTCATTTAAAAAGGTCATGGTGTTCTACTGCCTATGGGGGGGAGGGAGGGTAAATTTTACGGGGGTGGGATATGTTTTGGTAAGGAAGACATGATGTCCTCTCTCTGTTGATTGGTTTTTTGAAGATGTAAGGTTATGCTCTTACTACCAAGCTCAGGATTCTTGATTTTAAAGGTACACGGATAGTCTGAGATATCTTATTGTAATTGATCTGTATGAGAGGAGGGTCTGAACCATAGGGACTTCCATTGTCTTACGCTAACATAAAGAATTGAATGGCTGCAACATATTGAGTTCTGTTACAAGACAGTTAGGCTATTTTGGATTATATTTGGTAAAGTTGGGTGCCTGTGAATGATTAAATAAGTGTTTCTAATATTTTAGTGTTTTATATTTAGGTTATTTATTCTTTATATCTAAAAAATGAATGGCTACTGTGCTATATTGATTTTATTGGTAGTACTGAGCAGACCTTGTATCTGCATGAAACTAGTTGCAAAACCCACTATTTTGGAAAAAAAAATGTATTTTGACATATACAAATAAAATGAATACAAAATATTTTAAATGTGTGAAAGTTTTACTGAGGAGACATTGAAATTTGCTATGAATTTAAACCGTGTTATAAGTTTGCTATTTAAATTCTTTGGTGGGCATTTTTCATTCATTGCGTTACTTGGATGCAAGGTTCAAGTACCTTTCGAAGATTGTAATCGGATTGTGATTATTTGCATATCATTGTACATGCACATCTGTAAATGCAACAGTAAAAATGCCATATTTATGCAATCTGTAACAACTTGGACAAATGTTTATATATTTTACATAAACCTGTCTGTGTGCAGAATCTGAGAAGCATTTTTTACGTGATGTTAACCAAATCTCACAAAGCAATTGCTAAACTTGTGTCACTGTCTTATTTTTCTTGATTGTGTTGGAGATCCAACACGTACCCAGAAAATCCAGCTACTGCAGAGAGAAAAATGGGTTGCAAAGGACTCTTTTCTTATTTAGGAGAACAGTTTGCAAACCAGAAATGTGTTACTGCCGGCTGCTGACTCTTGACAAGCTTCCTTAAGCGACTAATGGCTTCAATGGTAATTCAGAACAGCAGCTTAGATTTTCAGAGGACTTGTCACACTGTCCAAAGAGATCTCTGTGTCCAAAATTAACGTCAAATACACACAGAGGTCTGGAAGTAGCTTGTGTGGAGTAGAGAGGCCAAGGGCCTCCCAGAATTAACTCCAGCCATGAAGGGAGCAATAACCTGGGAAGGAGTGACCACAGGTGGGATAGCAGAGTGCGAGGAGAGTGGAGGCAGCATGGCTGCGTAAGGACTGACCGATCTTAATGGCTGCAAACAGTAGCAGTTACCTAGAAGGAAAGACTCAGAAGCAGGCATTTCATTTTTTGCCCACCTTATCTCCCTTATCATAATTCTCTCTGAGCCCCCCCTAATTCCTACTACATACTGCTTTCAGACTTCTGCTATTTCCTTGCCAGATCTGAAAAAAAGGAGTTACGATACATATTGTGCAGGTTGGTGCGTTTGTTTGCTCAGCACCAAGTACAAAATGTGAATTTCAGAAATCCCTCATTTAGGAACACCTTCCGTGCTGAGCTTTGGGTTGTGCTCAGATGAACACTGAAGTGGTGGGTATTAATCTTTCCTGTCCAGTATTCCTGGCCACTGTTCATTAGCTGCCATAAGAGCAAGTGTCATACAAGTGTCCTCTCATTTCCATTTTAGAAAGAGTAGCTATTTACATATGTTGTGGAGAAGGGGGAAAGCATGCTTTTATTGAAGAGACTTGCTTTAGGAGATGTGCACTGAGGGAGAAAATTATTTCACCTCTATCATATACAAATGGGCTCCATGTGAGGTGATTCCTACCCCTGCTAGCTGACATAACCATAAGATTTATAGTCAAGAGTGGGCACCACATAACATCCGTATGACGGCAGACAGGAAATCTACAAAAAAAAGCTGGTGGTGGGAAGGAAGTATACCATGATGTCACACTTGTAAAGGCAACACCATGTCAGAAAACTACTGTTCACATAGAGCAAGGCAGGGGATGACATCAGAACAAGACTGAGCACAAGTCAAGAGTTCAGGGCCCCATTGCATCCCAGCTCCTGAACAAGAGAAAAGTTGTCCAGTGCTGCCAACAGTATGAGTTATGCCTCAGAGGAGGTCTTAATTTATTTTTAAATTGATTATTACACTGACTTACTTGATCTGGGTGATCCTGGAAGTGGCCTGACTTTCTGAAGCTGCCACTTTACCCTTATTTTATGGCCATCTTGAGGTTTTACACATCTGTGCTACACATCAGCTCCTCCAGAAAGGAACATGCAGACTTTCATCTCTGCTGTGTTGCTTGTGGTCTTGTGTCACAAGTATAAATGGAGGTGGTCAAATCTGAAATGCTGAAATGTGCTGCAGCCTCCATCTGGGCCTCCTCAGAAAGAAGGGTGGGCAAAGGCTCTTTGCAGCTGTGGCCTGAAGCCTGTGTAGCAGGGAAGGTCTAAGCAGCCTCATTTTCAGTTACACTGAAAGTCACTTCTCTCTCCTTTTAGTGGTAGCTTCATCTTCTCTAAGTTGAAATGGTGCAGTGTGGAGAGTAGATAATGTTGATGCTTTAATTGTGCAGCTGAGAGGCTAATAACATTTTATAGATGAAATTTAATTGCCAGTTACAATCCAGAGGAGTGTCACAGCAAAACATGACACAAATTCACTACATAATGTAGTCTAAAAAAAACAACAAACACACACAGCCAGAATTTTTTGTGGGCCTACTTATAAAGAGGGTGAAGAAACAATTGTTACTACATTTTAGAGGGTTGCTTTCCCACTTGCTTTAAATCTTTGGACAGTTCTCTTGCAGATCTGGTCACCTCTGTGAAACTACAGCGGTTTTTTCCCACATAGGGATAGCCAGTCTGCTGGGGAACAGAACAAATACTCTTTTCTGAAGCTTTTCAGAAGAAGCTCTTGTTGTTCTTGTGTATGTACACACTGTTACATTTAGCTATGATGATTCAGCCTCTTCAAGTTCTTAGGTCAAAGCCACTAATAAGTAAAAAACCGCTGGCACCTGGAGTTACTTGCTTTTGATTTGCTTTGCTTTGATTGCAGGAGCAGCAATGGAGTTGGTTAGAGAGCGGTAGCAAGTAGTATTGTGCTCAGCCTCCACATAGATGTAAAGTAAAACTAGGACAGTCCTAAAGGTGACTGTAGGTTCCTGCACAGAATTAAAAAGCAAAGCAAAACAACAAAACCTCCCAAACCCACAATGAATTACTCACACTTTAAAGGGAGAACTGCTGCCACAATGATGAGGTAATCGGCTATTCCTGCTTGTGTCAGCACCTCCCCATTTTGTGTCACTGATTAGATAGGAAAAGTATGTAGCCTTTAGAGAAAGGAGGAACTGTTCAGTTCTTTCATCTGAAAATATCACCTGTTGGATGTCTAATGTTTCTCATCTGGCTCAGGGACAATTACAACAGGGACAAAAGCCCCACATTCCAACTCTAATTATTTCACCCTTCTTCCTTGGGTTCTACATGTCTGCTTTGCAAACCTATTAAAGCTTAGCAGAAATAGTTGGCTAAGACAATACAATTCATCTTCCAGTGTGGTCTTTTCCCTTTATTTGCTGAAGGGAAAATAAAAAACAACAAAAAACCGAAGTATGATGGGTGGTGGGAAAGAACCTGTTTACTTCCTTGGTATCGTCTTTCCGTGCTCCAACTGTTCCACTACAGAGTCCTTGGAGCAGAGGCTCACTGGGCTGAATTCCTCTCGGAGCAAACCAGTGCCTGCTGCATCGCCTGCGGTGGAGCTCCACCATAGCTGGCTGCTGTGCCTCCCCTTGCCCCCTCATCTCCTCCCAAACAGAAAATAGCCCTGTTGCCCTTGTTTGTGGCTCCTTTTTATATACTCTTCATTTAATGATATGTCTCCACCTCTGGAAAGACAGAGGGATCTAAGGGAGCTTGCTATCTTGCAGCTGAAATAAAGCTACTGCTCTCTGTGCAAGGTTACCTGGGCCTGTAACCCAAGCCTGCCAAAGAACGGAACATGACTTTTTACATCAGCTGGTACAAAATGCACATTTACACAAAAATTTGCACAATGTATGCATCTTGCCACACAGTCTAGTCGCTGTGCAGAAAGATTTAATGGAAACGTTTGTTTAAAAATAATCTGTATTTACATGGACTGCTGATACTGTGGGCGTGATTCTTCAGCTGTTACCAGCTCACCTCTCTACTTTTAGCTGTACGAAATGCAACAAAATAGACTAAGTGCTTTCCTCCCACTTAACCCGTGGCTATAGGTGATGATTCATTGTGTTAAGCAAATTGCCCAGTAACTCATCCTCAGCTCCCCCCGTGTAAAGTGCTGATGGTCTAGGAAAATACGTGAGTTTTCTCTACAGGCTTTTATGATGCTTCTTTAGTCCAGTGGGTAAAAAAAAAAGGCGCAACTCTACTTCAAATGATAAGGTGGGAGGAGCGGCAGCAGTATCGCTGAAGCGCTAATGTTACTGTACCAGTTTCTGCCTAGAAATAATGGCACCGAGATCAGTTTTCAGCCCGTGGAGAAGCCCCGAGCGGGGAAGGACCGCTGACGGGCGGCGGAGCCGGGAGGTGGCACCAGACGGCTTCTCTTCTCCTGGGCTGCTCTGGGGCTCCTCCGCGGCTCCCTTTGGGCTCCCCTCGGGCTCCTCTCGGACTCCCGGCGATCTGCCGCCGCACCAGGCAGCGAGGCACGGCCCTGAGCCCCGGCCCGGGTCGGTCTGGGAGGGCAGCAGGGCTTCCACACTTCCCCCTACACCAGTACGTAGCAATGGCTCAAACGACAGTGACTCGAGGGAACTCTGCCTCTGCTGTAAGCTGAGCCAGGTCTAGTATGGCCAGTGAAGTGTGGCAGAGAACAGCAATCTCAAATTCATCGACACAAGGAATGCACTAGGTTAGTCTGAAGGTGGCAAGGGCTGCTTTTAAATATCTTACACTGAAAGCCTACAAAAGGAGCTTAACGCCCTGGGAACGGCAGAGTGCTCTTGGCTTGGCTGGTGAGCTGAAATCCATCCCATCAGGAGGCAGAATCTGTAACTCAGGGAGGGCTGGCAGTGGGTCTGGCAGGATAGATCCCTCCGTGAGCACGGGGAGCACTCCCATATTGTGTGAAAAGGCAGACTGGGAATAGACACCAAGCCCCACAGCATGGCTCTGCTACAGCTGAGAGTGACATCAAAATCAATCTTCCATATCAAAAGATACCAAGCCAGCAGTTCACTGCAGCATTGCACCTGGCTGAAATGCTAAACACAGGTTAACTCCTTCTGCATCACCCCCCTTTCAGTATGATCACTACAAAAGTGTGTTGCTTCAGTTTGTAACCAGAGCCCTCGGTACACTGTGAGGTCCTTGTATTCTCCCTTTGCGCCTTCAGTCGCCTCTAGTGCAGGACACTGTGGGCGCTCAAACCCTTCTCAGCATTTTCTCCTCAGCTCTGCATAGATAGGGTTCTGCCCCTATTTCCAAGCCACCATAGATAATTACTTTTTGTGCAAGAATGCGCTTTGAGGTCTAATTATATTCCCTGTTAGCCATAATAAAACCCCAGAAAAAGCCACAAAAGACCCCAGAAGCCACTTCCCTTGGTACCTCGAGCACTCTCTGAATTTCCCTTTGTATGGGGAGTGGCACTCAGATTGTTACATGCAGACACTGAGTGCAAGAACTCCCTTCATATTTTACTAACAAGTCACTACAAGCTTACAAACATGCCATAGCTGCTGGAGAGAGCAGCCTTTCCTCCATCTTTTGCTCATCTCAGCTGTTGCTCTTCTCAGTTGCTCCTGTGTGCCACTCTGATCATCAAGATCCCACCTTGAACATTCAGTTCCCAGCACTCTCATTCAGTCCTTCTTGTACTCGCTGCCTATTTCTGGCCCCTCAGACCACCTCTCATCCTTCTGCTTGCTTCTTGCACTTTCATTTGCCACTTCTCTCTCCGGTTTCACTCCCCCTGCAGACCTCATCACTGGTTACTTCTGGAGCCCGTTGCTCCAGTGGTATCTTCTGTTGAATGCTCTGCTGTCCACAATTCCTCGCTCCATAGGTGCAGCAGCCTCAACACTGTATGATCTCTCTCCATCTCTGTTCCTCACCTCCTGCTCCCCCATTCCTCACAGGGCCTTATCCTGAGGCTTCTCAGATCCCTAATGGTTTCAAGGATCCCATTAATCTTTCCCTGACTGCTGGGTCTTTTTCACTGATAATCTAATGGTTGCTCAGCAGGAATGTCTCTACCCAGCCACTGAATTCCCACCTACTCTTGGTTATCTCTAATCCAAGGGGATGGTTTTACCATAAACAAAGCCCACTCATAAAAGTCACCTGTTCCTACTCAATCCAATTATTTCCCTCCCCAGGAATCAGCACTATTTTTCATAGACGTCTTTTATTTTTTAACCCCATACCTCAAAACAGTTTTTGGGGTGAAAGCAGTGAAAGGTCTTACATTTCTTTCTAGTTTTCAACCCGTCAAGGTGTTTGCAGGCAAACCATAATCCTCTATTTTTTAGTTTTCTTTAATCTTGAAACAAAAATTCATGTATATTATGAGCAAATCACAAAATGTTTTTAAGCGTGTCCACATTTGTTTATATAAAATAATTATAATGGCATATAGATTTTGTTCCATTTATTCACAGTCTCAAACTTCTACTGTATATGCCCATGAATCTTTGCAATAAATTTTGTAATTAAAAATATCAATATCAAAATTTTAACAATAGGAAGTATAATTTTACTTTTTATGTTCTTTAAACTATTCACTATCTTTGTAATCTGGTTTCATACAAACTCACTCTGAACTCTTGTAAGTGCCTCCCCCTCCTCTGCTTACACTCACTGACACGTCATTGCCATTGATTGATTGTTGTTTGTGTTTGCTTTGGACACTTCCAGATGATTGCTACTAATAACCAGTACTAAATTCCTGGAATATCTGCCTGTTTCTTTTTCAAAGGCAATTTATTGTCCATCATATGAAGCACAGTAGGCCCTAGAAATACTGTGGTGCAGGAGAAAAAACATCTCCAAACGAACAGATAGCTCAAACAAAGCATTGTAAAAAGCCATCACACTAAATTCTGCATGCATCATCTACTGCATTTCAGCGAAGGCCAAGTTTCTTAGTCAGCTCTCTGAGGAGATCCCTCAGCCTTAACTATGATTCTTCTAGAGCACAGTTTTGTGCCTGCTGCACTTTCCTGCTGCGTGCAGCTCTTTGCCTGCATGAGGTTAGATCAAAAGCATGAGGTATAACAGTTCAACCAAGAGGTACACAGTGAGAATCAAGAGGCCTAATTAATTTTGGTTGTATTGGTTCTTCAAAAAAATCAAAGTAGTTCTTATGAATTAGAGGGATGTTGATTAAACCAAACCAAATCCACAACACAACAGCCCGGAAGGATTATGAATTGTAACCAGTCCCAACAAGACACAGAGTGACAGTGAGCCAGTAACCACT
The DNA here is from genome assembly GCA_013399895.1 of Serilophus lunatus. Lineage (NCBI taxonomy): Eukaryota > Metazoa > Chordata > Aves > Passeriformes > Eurylaimidae > Serilophus > Serilophus lunatus. Next base: position 626,030 of record VXBA01005704.1, on the reverse strand, counting down.
GGATTTGGTTTCTAATTATTCTTCTGTGCACTTGCATTTGGAGACACAGAGAGACAGGAGCAGAATTGTCTTTGGTGAGGACCAAAATCTGTTTAACAGCATTTTAAACTTATAATAAATTAGCTGTATAGAGGTCATAGAAGTACGAGGAGTTGGAAGGGACCCATAAGGAACATGGAGTCCAACTCCCTGATCTTTGCAGGACTACCTAAAACTAAACCATACAACTAAGGGTGCTGTCCAGGTATATGATCAGAGGATGAATAGAATGAATAGGCTGAAGAAGAATGAATAGGCTCCATAGGTGCTGCAAACATATCACAAAAAGGAACAAAGGTGGTTTTATGAGTAACTTGAGATTATAAGGGTAGCTTGCACTTATTATTTCTGTCACATGGATAGGTACAGTCAGCTCTTCATTATCAAGGGGATAGCCAGTATCTTAGATGGCACAGCAGCGAGGTAACCTGGCAGCCTCTCCACTAATGAAGATGGTGGCAGCACAGCTGCCCAGGTAAGGTGTTCCCAAGAACTCAAGACTCTAGAGGACAACACGACACAAAGACAGGCCCTAGAAAACACCCAAGGCTAGCTGATGTCTTTAAGACTAGAGGAGCTCTCTCTTGTGGAGGAATGCAAAGAGAGCAGAGTGCCTCTATTTTCTAAGCAGTTTGTTCCCAAAAGGGCAGGTGTGGAGCTGGACTAATAAGCCAGCATACAGCCAAATCCAATGCCTCCATGTTATGTTCCCTGGTATTCTTATGGCAAGAAGGCATGGGCGTTCAAAAGGAGCATTTGAGTTTGACAGACTCAGTGCTGCTCAACAATTTCTAGGTGGTATCATACCCCAGAAAATTTGTCCCAATGTAAGTAACTTTACATTTATTTACACTGAATTCCATTTGCTACTTTATCACTTCCATTCAGTTTGGAAATTGGTTATTTTTCAGTTTCTCAATTTGTTGTGTTTCTTTCCAACACTGTGATTTTGATGGATCCTCCATAATAAAGCACTGTGCTGTGGGACACTCCCTAGGCTCCTTCACAGTGATACCAAAAGTAGGGAAAAACTCTCTTCCTAGTGCTTCTTTTGAACGGTATATCCTGACCCTACTAATCGACCACCAGCAGATTGGCATCTGTGCCTCTTGCAAACTGGTCCTCAAGCATACTTATAGCCTGTTTCACTTTTTCCAAAAGCATCCACCTTTTCCTCCCTTTTTTTCCCAAGCTCTGTGAGGCTTTACCTCCTTATACCTTACTGTGTAACATTTTGACTCTGCATCTGTTTTTCCTCAACGAGTTGCTCTAGGGCACACTGGCCTGGTTCATTGTTTAAATCTGGGCCTACAGGGTACCTGTTCAGATAAAAAAAAGAGGTATCATGGCTGCTCAGTAAACTCTTGAAGCTCTGCTATGTGGCTCTTTGTGGCTCTTTGTGCCACAAATAGCACAGAGTAGTAAGACAAGCCAAGTCATGGCTCTGTACCCTCATACATACTTGTGCAGGACATGAGCAGCAACAGACTTTCTTACAGAGTCCAACTGAACTGTGGAAGAAAATGTTCTCACCACACCTTTGAAGTCATCTGCACAGACACTGAATCCATTCCCATCCCCGCTGTCATTCTTACCAACAACTACCAGCTGGAGACAGATGGCAATCTCTGCATTAATTTTTCATACTGTGAGATGAAATACTTAAAAAATCAAGCAAACTTCTTTCTCCAAGTCTGTAATTTTGCCTTCTCATATTGCATTCCTCCATCAGTCAGATGAATGGACTTTGCTGCAAGAAAGGACACTAGTTGTCAAACCAAACTAGTTCAAAGAAACGACGTAGTTATTTTTGGTCAAACGATAGCTGGGTTCAAGAATGGTAAAACATACAGCAACCAGACTAGAAGAAGCACTCTAGGATTGATCTTGAATACTAATGGTTCTTGATAAATCCAGCTATTCCGCAAAGCTCTGTTGTACTTACATTTAATATTTTAAATCAGGCCCTAGCACTTGAAAAAAAAAAAAAGGTTTAAGCAACTAATTCAGTAGCAAAGCAAATAGGATAATACTGGAATTTCAATAGAAGTGGGATTGTCAGATTGGTATGAGTTTGCAGGCACAAACCATAAGAAAGCAATCCAATTAAACCACTGACTACAGCAACTAGAACGTAATTAGTTATTAGAACCTTACAGAGGGAAAAACCTTGCCTGAAAGTTAGTGCTGTGACACAAAGCTCCAATAAGGGAGGGAGGAATCATAATTAATTTCTGCAAGAAAAGTTGAGGAAATAAAAAATCAGAAGTATCAGAGTACATAGCCCAGTAGCAGAAAGTGGTATTAAATTGAAAGGTGTAGCAGTTCATCTGCATTTAGACAAAAACACCCAACCATTAGTAATAAAAGGTTAAAAAGGAGGAGTCAAGAGGAATAATGGTACCATGCTTAAGGATTCTTTTACTTTCAGGGGAGATTTGACACTAGGAATGTCAGGGAGCATAGGTGGGGAATTTACAGGAAGATTAGGTAGCAGTTACAGCCAGAGATTTAAAGTGAAAGGTTTAAAGAGAGGGTTTTGAAAGAGGAAACAGACATTTCTACAAAAAGATGGCAGTAAGATTTCACTGAGTCATGGCAATTTTAAGGAACAGCATTTCTGGTTGGATAATGCAGAAATAGGCAGATAGGTTAGTTAGGGTACAATGATGTGGGTGAGGATTATCCAGCAGGTAACATTTAAAGCAGCAGAGAGGGAAAATTTAATGGGACAGCACCACAACGAGGTTAATAAACTTATTTCAATAAAGCATGAGGGATAAAGCAGGTAGAACAAGAATGTGACTGAAAAAGTTTGGATTGGGAGAAGAACCATGAAGAATGTTGAGTGAATAGACTTCAAAGGGGATCAGATATGGAAGGCAGTAGATAGGTCCACTAAAGGAAAAGGTTTCATGGAAGTTCAGTGAGAGGCAGAGGTGGAGTGAAGCCTGGAGCAGAAGGAAGAGCATGTGTGTTTGAGAAACGGGCAGGAGAATACACTAAGCTCAACACAGGCTTGGGGGGAAACTTCCAGAGATGCTAAAGAGGTCAGAGGGAGGGAATTTCAGTACAGGACATAGAGGCTATCAGTGGGTATAACAAATGTTTGCTAAGCTCAGAGCACAATGGTAACAAGCAAGCAGACATTGGGCAGGAATTTGGATGTTGGCCCTAATTTCCTCTGCCAATAATATGTTACTATGTTCATTATTTTATTTTCCAGCCCTTGAAAACTGCCAGCTCAGAAAATAGTATGGCTCAGATAAAGTTGTATGCAGAACCTTATTAAGGTTGGATAATTTGGTTGACTCTCTAGAAGAAATAAAAAGAACTCAAGCAACTTGCAACCCCTTACAAAGGAAGCGGCTTTGAAGAGCTCAACCTCTAAAGCACTTCATTTCCTTAAGATTTTAAGAATGAATTATGGGGTTTACTCTAAACTCAAAAATGAAGTAATTTTTGCATGACAAAGGAGATCAAGGTCATCCTGTCCAATCCTGGTGGTAATTTTACCCCTAGGGGAGAATTATTCCAGAATATTGAATATATAAAAACCAATATCTTAAGGCTTAAGAACCCTTGTCTTTATGCCAGTTTAAAACATAGCTAATAAAATGAATTGTGTTCCTAGGCCTTACAAATACCCTGAAGATTTTTTCTCTTTTTAAGAAAGAAGTCCTGTTCTAAAAATGTTTGCAAGCCATTAAGCTGTACTCCCTTGTGGCAGAGGAAAACATGCAGCGTGATACTTAAACTATCTGGGATTTATCCCTGAAAGCTCTCCAGCACAGACAACCTTACTGAGATGCAAACATCTGACAGTCAGCGTTTTTGGATTGGGCACTTAAGCCCAACCTCAGTCACCACAACATAACTTCTGTTAATATATAACAGACTGTAAGGCACAAAAAGCCTTTTTGGCACTTAAAAAAACCCAACCCAACAAACCCCACAATACATTTAGCAGTAGAAAAAAAAATCCAACAGATTTTTTAGATGCAGCTAAAGCCTGGACACATAAGAAAGCTCCTATACATAAGAAAGGTGGGCAGATTGGATGCAAAGTGGGGCATGCACACTTAAGCCTTGCCAGCTGCTAAGGACTGAGAAGGGCCCAGGGAGCAGCTGGCAAAACCTGGGCTAACAGAACTGAGGGTGTCCTGAGAACTAAAACACATTGTTATATTTCCCCATATATGCAATGGACTGTAAGTAACAACTTCCTAATCTGACTGGTTTTTATGAATTTTTGGTGAGCTGTGCTGCTTGTGGTGTCAACACTGAGGGCGAAATACTTACTCTTACAGTTACATGATTCTCTCAAGAAAAGCTCTTTATTTTATAAATAGGAAAAAATTACAGGATGGGAAAGGCACACAAGAATTCACATGAGGAATCTTCTTTCTAGATTATGTTTTCTAGAAATACAATTGAGTAGTTTTCTTACTTAAAAACTCTGCAGATAACAGCTTGGGTAAGAATTTTTTTTCAGGAGAGTGCTTAGTCAAAACTTTTGTTAGGACCAACTTCATTCATTTTGTATTGCTGAGTAGTAAAGAGTAGCACTAGCACAGAACTATGTTTTCACCACATATTTTTCTGCCTATTTCCCAGCAAAACACAGAATAACTAGCCAGTTTTGGCTTGGGATTTTCCCTTAGCCTGAAATGTAAGAGGTTTCATCTACACCTTAACTTCCATATACACAAACAATTAAACATCCCTTCAAAACCAACAGCCACACCAAAAACATGCCTAAACCCAAACCAGATCAGACATCAGACATGAGCTCAGTGAAAAGTCCAAGTACATGAATGATTGCCAGAAGGGCAGAGAAGGTTGGTCAGGTGAGACTGTGCCCAGTGCTGTGAAAAAGTTAAGAGACTTACATAAGGTGCAAGTGGTTACTTGGGCTGAGCTTGTTATTTACACCAGGTATTTGGAGCCCCATTTTGACAGATGATTTTTTACCTATATTTGTAGCACCTAGAATTTTTTTCTATAAAAAAGAAACCAAAAACCTTTGCAAAATTTATATTCTGAAATTCTACTGAATTTTATTAACCAGGTGGACAAATTCAGGACAGAGTACGAAAAAGGGGAAAAAGGTGATGAAGAGGTGATCGTGTGTTCTCAACTAGGCAAGGCCAGGCTAAGTGTGTAAGCTTCTATGGCACCATAGCACCCATACACTCATTCCCCTCAGCATACGCCTTTACAAAGCAGGATGATTAAGCAACTCGCGAGACTCTTGAAAGCGGTGATTTCTGAAAGTACCATGAGCAGTTTTCAGGGTGCTATTAAGACACAGTGACTTCGGGTAAACCAGGAAGAGCTGAGTCTCCCGTGCACGTTTTCCCCTCTTAACACCTACACAAGCTGTTCAACGCATAGCGCAGACTCCCACCACATTCCCTGCACGTTCGTTTTTCCTAACATTTAACCCAGTGGTGTTTCCCTACTGAGAACTGTTATAGTTTATAGCCAAGGCATCTTCCAAGTCTTTGGTGCAATCGCCTCGAATCCTTGTTTCTTGTCACGCCGGGAAAACACAAGCTCTCCCCCAGCCTTCCGCCCGCGGGAGCGAGCTGCACCGGGGCCCGCCTGCGGGACGGGGCGGGGGCAGCGGCACCATTCCAGGCCGAGCGGGCGCTGCCGTCCCAGCACGGCGGGTCCCCGACGACAGCGAAGCCGCGGGCGGAACGTGCCGGCCTCCACACGCGGCTCCCCGCCCCGCCCGGGGGCCGA